>CAKNXH010084258.1:0-16921 GCA_932178445.1 Andricus quercusramuli
AAGCTTATCCCGTGTTTTTGTTTTGTGGAACATTATGTTTTGGGCATCTTTTGACCTCTTTCATTTAAGAAACGATTGCTGAAATCGATTCTAGGTTCAAAATCATCTATACTAGATGAGAATTAACAATAATCTAGAAAGGCTTCTGTCTGTCAGCACTAAGCTTCTACGTTTCAGAAAGCTTATCGCGCATTTTTGTTTTGTTAATTATTATGTTTTGGGTTTCTTTTGACGTCTTAAATTTGAAAAATGACGGCTCAAGTATTCCTATTGCTGGAATCGAATGTAGGTTCAAAGTAGGCATGCATACGTTAAGCATTATTGTTTATATAAGAATTATTAATAGTACAGTACAAATTCTTTCCTTTCACTTTGAAGCTTCTACGTTTTAGCAAGCTTATTACGCGTTTTTATTTTGTAGACCACAATGTTTTGGGTTTATTTTGACCCCTTGAATTTGGGAAATCTAGAACGATATCCGTCTGTCCGCACTGAAGCTTCTATGTTTCAGCAACCTTATCGCGTGTTTTTGTTTTGTGGAACATTATGTTTTGGATTTCTCCTGACATCATGGATATCAGAAACAATAGCTTAAGTGTTCCTTCTGCTGAAATCGTATCTAGTTTCAAAATAATTTTTACTAAATAAGTATTAATAATAATCCAGAACGATTTCCGTCTGTTCGCATTGTAACTTCCATGTTTCAGCAACCTTATCGCGTGTTTTTGTTCTGTGGAACATTATGTTTTGGGTTTCTTCTGACCACTTGAATTTGAAAAACGATTGCTTGCGTATTACTATTTCTTGAATTGAATCTAGGTTTAAAATTATCTTGACTACCTCAGAATTGATGATAATCTAGAACGATTCCCGTTTGTCAGCATTAAGCTTTCACGTTTCACCAAGCTCATCGCGCGTTTTTGTTTTGTGAACCATTATGTTTTGGCTTTCTTTCGACATCATGAATCTGGAAAACGATTCCTTAAATATTCCTATTGCTGAAATCGTATCTAGTTTCAAAATAATTTTTACTACACAAAAGTTAATAATAATCCAGAACAATTTCCGTCTATCAGCATTGAAGCTTCTATGTTTCAGCAACCTTATCCCGTGTTTTTGTTTTGTGAAACATGATGTTTTGGGCATCTTTCGACTTCTTGAATTTAAGAATCGATTACTGAAATCGAATCTAGGTGCAAAATAATCTTTACTGCGTGATAACTAAAAATAATCTAGAATGATTTCCGTCCGTCCACATTTAAGCTTCTACGTTTCAGCAAGCTCATCGCGCATTTTTGTTTGTGAACCATCATGTTATGGGTTTCCTACGACCTCTTTGATTTAGGAAACCATAGCTAAAGTATTATTATAGTTATAATCGAATTCATGTGTAAAATAATTTCTAATGGACAAGAAATAATAATAATAAAGTACGATGTTTAAAGAAAGACAGTCCTGAAACCTTGTATAGTGATCTTCCTTCGAATTGGAAAATCTTCTATCAAAACCTAAGAAGAGATCTTTTGTTTTCTGAGTGGGTCGTTTTATACTGAATTCATGTTCCTCAGAGCTTCTTTTCTACAAAAAAAGGGATCGTGTCACTGAGACATTGTTGAGGGGTAATGGATCTGCGCCTTGCAAGTATGTTCCTGAAGTGCGAGACCTTTTAGTTTCCACTACTTACCTATTCATGCGTGACGAAAATCGTTATAGCGTGTAACACGAAATGCTCCATGACTTTCAGTACTGACATGCATACTATTTTATGATTTTTTAACCTAAATAAAAGAAAGAATCAGCGGTACTGAAATTTATAAGAGAATTACATAATAATATCAGTAGAACCTACTAAAATAATAATTAAATTGAAAGAAATAATAATAAATTGACGAAATAATAATACATGAATAAACACAAATAAGTCAAAAATTAACGTTTTAAAATAAATTCACTTCTTCGTGTTATAAAATAAACTATTTTGTAGAAAATTTGAATTTCCTGCAAAGAATCCAAGAATTTTGTGAGAAATTTAACTATTTGTTCGAAAGTTGGACTTCCTTACTAAAAATCGATTTCATGCAATACAAATTTAACTATTTTGATAAAAATGTGATTTTTCTTCGTTTGAAAATTACTTTTTTTGAATCAAAATTTACAAATTTCAGTTTTGGTTGAAAATTTATCTTTTGTAGTCAAAAATTCAACTATTTGGTTGGAAAATTATGTATTTTGTTGAAAAATCGTCGTAACTGTAAAAAATATTCCTCTCAGTTAAAAAATTACATATTTGTTGAAAATTTATGTATTTCGTTGAAAATTCGTATTTTTTGGTTAAACATTAAAATCCTTGGCTGGAAATTGAACTACTTTTTTAGAAATTAATTTTTTTTTCTTTGAACTGGTTTGTAGAAAAGCTTTTCCGGTTTTTGTTGAAATTTTGTTCTTTTTTAGTTTAAAAATGCAACTTGTTAGTTGAAAATATGTCTTTTTTGTTAGAAAATCAATCTTCTCAGTTCAGTGTTCAACTATTTATTCAAACATTTTTTTTGTTGAAAATTCTTATTTTTTAAAAAAAATGTATTTTCGGGGTTGAAAATTTATTTATTTTGTTAAAAATTCGTCTTTTTTGGTTGGAAATTGATGTATTTATTTAAAAATTCGTCCTTCGGATGAAAATCTAATTCTGTCAGTGAAAAAAATAATTATTTGTTTAAGAATTTATGTATTTTGTTAACATTTATTTCATCGGGTGAATAATAATTTTTTTTTATTTGTCAAAAATGCAACTATACTTGGTTGAAAACTAATTTGTGTTCATTGAGTAAATCGAAAATTTTAGTTGAAATTTTATCTCCCTGGATCAAAATTGACTTTGTTAAAAAAATTTTATTTTTTGTTTATAATTTTATTATAATATTTTTTGCTTATAATTTTGTTAAAAATAAGTCTTTTCTGGTAGAAAATTAATTTTGTTGGTTAAAAATTCAACTATTTGAGAAAAAACGTCTGTATTTTTGAAAATTTATTCATCATTCATCACTCTTGTTAAAAATTCGTCTTTTTGATTTGAAAATTATTCTCTAATAACGTCAGTCCCACCCGACTTCGATAGAATTTCGAAAAATGAATTCTAAATAGAAATGGATCTTTACCTAATAATATGAATTTGTAGCAAAGAAGTTCAACTTTTAACCTTGTCGTCAACGTCAGTCCCACCCGACTTCTTAGCATTTCAAAAATGAATTTTAAACAAAAAAACCTTTAACTAATAAAATGAGTTTTTTAAAAAGAAGTTCGGTTTTTAACCTAGTAGTTAACGTCAGTCCCACCCGACTTCGATAGTATTTCGAAAAATGATTTCTACATAAAGATGGATATTCAGCTAATAATATAAATTTGTAGCAAAGAAGTTCAACTTTCAACCTAGTCGTCAACGTCAGTCCCACCCGACTTCTTAGCATTTCAAAAATAAATTTTAAACAAAAAAAAACCTTGAACTAATAAAATAAATTTTCAAATAAGTATTTCTACTTTCAACCTAGTAGTTAACGTCAGTCCCACTCGACTTCTGTCACTATCATCACAAAATCCGTTATACAAATGATTACTATTTGAATCAGTAAATTTTTACTAATTGTCAGTAAATGAATTCTAGCTGCAGCAATTAGTAGATTTTTGCTAATCATCAGTAATATCTTAGTAATTAAAATATAGAGAAACCAATTTAGGTTCGACATACAATATTCAAAAATTCATTAAAAAATGTAATATGACCTTTTGTCCATATTTTCGAGAATGGGGTCGTGTTGACAGTGATTACAAATCGTTTAATGGTCGGCTCTCGTGACTTCCTCCATGGGGACTAACATGCAAATTCCAGAGATGCGGATATCGCGATACAAGTCGTGAGAACACGTAAGAACGAGCTGGACAAGTCGAAGGATCACGAAGATTTATACTCCTCCAAAGAAACTTCTCATTAAAAGAATAAAAGTTCTAAAAATAAAAAAGGTCAGATAAACGTCAGTAAAACGCATCCACTGATCCTCTCGATTTTTTAAATCTCAATTTGAATGCATTTTGGTTCTGTTTAAAATAACTTTATATGTGACGTGGAACGAAGAAACCAGCGATGAGGATTTTTCTTTTCGATAGAGGACAGCTTTATTATTCAGAATCAAAACATCTATACCTAACACCTATATACCTATCTACCTTATACCATATCCCGACATACTTTACACCTATATACCTATTTCACTATTTTTCCAACCGAGCAAGTCACGCCTACACCGAAAGGGAAATGGCTTAATGGTATAATAATAATAATAATAATAAAATTGATTTTTTGGTCCTATTGCTGGTTTCTTCGTTCCATGTCACATGTATAATTATTTTTAACAAAATCAAAATGCATCCTGTGATCCTGTAAAGTCATTAAAGATCTCAATATAAAGCTTATTTATTTATTTTTTTTAATTTCTACCAAATAAGGCAAACATATATAATTATTTTTAACATAACCAAAATGCATCATCTGATCCTCTGAAGTTTTCCAAAAGCTTAATTTAAAGCTAATCTTTTTTTTTTTAATTTTAACACACATTTCACAACATCATTTTATGTTTTCAAACCAAAAAGAAGAATTTTTAACAAAAGAATTTAATTTTTAACCAAAAAAAAAATTATCTAGTCAAGAAAGAATAAAATTTCAACTAAAATTTTGAATTTTCAACCAACAAATATGAGTTTTTCAACAAGAACTTTTCTATAACAAAATTTTTTTTCTAGTCAAGAGAAAGGAATTTTCTACCCAGGAAGACGTATTCTTAATAAATAAGTTGAATTTTCAAAATAAAAAAGATAAATTTCAAGCTAAATAGTTGAATTTTCAACAAAAAATTAATTATGCACCAAACAGTGAAAAAACCAAATAGTTGAATTTTTAACCTATGTAAAGTTAAATCTTGAACCAATCAAAGATTAGCCAAAATCAGTAGCAATTTCCACAAAAAATTTGAGTTCTAATCCAAAGAGACGAATTATTTTTAATACAGTCAAATTTTTAATACAACAAACGAATGTTTAATCAAATAAATGAATTTTTTACAAAAAAAAGATGCACTTTTGATAAAATAGTCGAATTTTTAACAAAATAGTTCAATTTTCAACAAAATAATTTGATTTTCAATTAAATAGTTCAATTTTCAATTAAATGGTTATTTAAAAAGGATTAATTATCAGAAAAAAATATAATTGAACAAATGCTGAATAAAACAGTTCAATTTTTAACAAAATAGTCGAATATAACCAAAAAGATAAATTCTCGAGGAAAAATGTCTTTATAGATAATATTTCAAACAAAAAATATTTCTATTTTAAATTAAAAAGAGTTGAATTCAACCAAAAAATACTAATTTGCAACAAATTAGTTGAATCCTTAACCAAAATAGATTATTTTCTAACAAAGCAGTTGCAGTAGTTAACGTCAGTCCCACCCGACTTCGATAGAATTTTGAAAAATGAATTTTAAATACAGATGGATCTTCAGATAATGACATAAACTTGTAAGAAAGAAGCTCAAATTTTAGCCTAGCAGTCAACGACAGTCCCACCCGACTTCTCAACATTGCAAAAATGAATTCCAAACCAAAGAGATGGATCTTCAACTTATAAAATGAATTTTTTCGAAAAGAAGTTCAACTTTTGACCTATTAGTTAACGTCAGTCCCACTCGACTTTAGTAGCATTCCAAGAAATTATCATTCAGGTTTATATTTTTCATGCGTGATTTCCCATTCTGCATTAAGTTCTTCCTCTCTCTGTCACGAATCCTTTTCATTTCAATTTTACACTTTATAATCCTTCCTCATTTACACTAGTTTCTGTTTTGCACATACTTTTTTTACACAACAATCATTCCAAGAATGCGATTAGTGTTTCGCTTGATAGAACTTTTTGAATGAGTACTTAATAAGTCCTACTTTTAACCTACTAGTTAACGTCAGTCCCACCCGACTTTGGTAGCATTTCAAAAAATGTTCATTCACATTTATATTTTCCATGCGTGATGTCCCATTCTTCGTGAACTCCTTCCTCTCTGTCACAAGTCCTCACCAAATTCGTTACACCCCCTCCCTCACATTAAAATATAACGTAATTTTTGAACAGCCCCTTTTTTATTTCAATTCTACACTTTCCAGTTCTTCCTACTTCACTCTACTCTCTATTTTATACTTACTTTTTTTACACACTAATCATTCTAAGAATGCGATCAGTGTTTCGCCAAATGGAACTTTTTGAACGAGTGCTCAACAAGTCGTTATTCTGAACTACTAGTTGATGTCAGTCCCACCCGACTTTGGTAGAATTTTGAGAAGTCTTCATTTACATTTATATTTGCCATGTCTGATGTCTCATTCTGTGTTATCTCCTTCCTCTCTTTCTCACGAATCATGACAAAATTCGTTATACCCCCCTCCCCTACTTAGCAATGTAACGTGATGTTTGAACGGCTCCTTTTTTACTTAAATTCTATACATTCCCATTCTCCCTACTTCACTCTACTGTCTATTTTTTACTCACTTTTTTTTACACACCAATCATTCCGAAAAATGGAACTTTTTGAAGGAGTAACGAGTCCTACTTTTAACCTACTAGACAACGTCAGTCCCATCCAACATCGTAGCATTTTGAAAAATTTTCATTCAGATTTATATTGGCCATATCTGACGTCCTTTTCTAGTCCTATTCTATTCCTCTCTTTGTCACAAATCCTCACACTTTTCACTTCTTCCTAATTTACTCTACTCTTTTTTTTTACATACTTTCTGTACATACCAATCATTCCAAGAATGTGATGAGTGTTCCATCAGATGGAATTTTTTGAACGAGTGTGTTGTTTATGTTTATGTGTATGTATTTGAACGAGCAAGTGCTACTTATAATATAGAAGTTAACGTCAGTCCCACCCAACTTCAGTAGCATTTCAAAAAATGTTCATTCACATTTATATTTTCCATGTGTGATGTCCCATTTGGCAATCTAACCTAATTTTTTAACGGCCCCTTTTTTATCTCAGTCTTATACTTTCCAATTCTTCCTACTTCACTCTACTTTTTACCTACTTTTTTTACACACCAATCATTCCAAGAATGCGATCAGTGTTTCGCCAGATGGAACATTTTTGAACGAGTGCCATGATTTGAAGAAAAAGGCATCAGGAAAGATTTAAAGAACTAAAGAATGTTTTATACATCACATTTGGGAAGATGAAGACAACATTGAAAATATGGCCCTGTCGGTGCATTAAGGTAATCACAGAGGCCTCAAAATAGCCTCATAACTATACCTTTTCGGGAGCGCTCGTTTTTCGTCTTCATACTTCGTGCAAAGTAGTACGGAACACGTTCCTGACACGCGTCTCTATAATCAAACCACCTACTCAACCAGGTTGGTCCAGGGTCCAGAAATATTTCTTCTGGACCCTAAGTGGTCCTGACTCTGCAAGAATTTCATTTTTAGGCTTCCGAAACACACCGCTACTTTTTTTTTTCTTCAATCTTTCCTTCTTCATTCTTCAATCTTGGGCTGCTTTTTCCTTGTCCTGATTATCAATCAGATTATCGAAAATATCGATATCCAGAGTCTAACTGATCGGATCTCCAGATGGAGTATCTTAAACGCTACTGGCAGGATGGTCGCTTTTTTATGGTTTTTTTTTATTTGCTTAGGAATAATTTTTTCGTTCGAGTTATTCATTAAAATATTTTCTTATTACATCACGCTATTACGTCACACTGACAGGGGTGAAGGAAGTAACGAAAAATGTTACATCATTTTTTGAAATGCTTGAAAAAATTTAAATTAGTGATTTTTTTTATTAATTCACACTCTTTCCTCTTTGGCCCTCCCTTATCTTTCTTTGAAGGTTTCCTTTTTTTACCATTTTTTGAAGAAACTTCTTTTTATCGTTTTTTTTTTGCTTAAATGAAAACTGAATTATAAATACTTCTTTCAAAAATCCAACAATTTTTTATTATAAATCACTTTGGTTGGAAATTCAACTATTTTGTTGAATTTTTTTTTATAAAAGTAAATTTTTTGATCCGAATTTGACTATTCTATTATTGGTCGTTTTCAGTAGAAAATTAAACAATTTGGTTCAAAATTAATGGATTCTATGAAATATTTGTCTTGCTTGGCAGAAAATTAATCTTCTCTATTGAAAAATTAATTGCTCGGTTGAAAGTTGAACTTTTTTTTTTTATTCATTTTTTTAGTTGCTAATCTATTTTTTTCGTTACAAATTTAATTTTTTTTTTTAATTTTTCAGTTGAAAATTTAATAATTTTGTTACAAATTTTTTTGTTTTTTTGTTACAAATTCATTTTTGTAACTCAAAGTTAACCACTCTATTATTGCTTGAAAATTGATCGTTTTCAGTTGAAAATTCAAAAATTTCTGAAAATTTATGTATTTTATTGTAAATTCGTCTGTTTTTGTAAAAAATTAATTTTTTTGATTGAATATTTTACTGCTTGATTGAAACTTAACTAATTTTTGACAAATTAATTTTTTTAATCAAAGACCCATCTCTTTGGTTGGGAATTTTACTTTTTTTTTAATTATTATTTTTTTTCTTGCTCAAAATTGATTTTTTTATGTATTTTATTGTAAATTTATTTGTTTTGCTTCAAAATTCATAGCTTCAGGTAAAAAATTCAACTTTGTGGTTGAAAATGTAATTATTTTATTGAAAATTTAATTAATTTTTTTGAAAATTTGACACTTTTGTTGAAAACATTTCTGTTTTTTCGAAAATTTGTCTTTTTGGCTCAAATATTCGACTGTTTGGTTAAAAATACAAATTTTGTTG
The DNA here is from genome assembly GCA_932178445.1 of Andricus quercusramuli. NCBI lineage: Eukaryota > Metazoa > Arthropoda > Insecta > Hymenoptera > Cynipidae > Andricus > Andricus quercusramuli. Next base: position 8,879 of record CAKNXH010084258.1, read on the forward strand.
AAACTCATTCTTCTTTGGTTGAAATTTCATCTTTTTTTGGCTCAAATGGCAACTGTTTGGTTACAATTTTATTCTCTTTTCTTTATTTAAAAATTATGTGGAAAATCTGTTTTTTTCAATTTGAATTTAACAGTTTTCTATTACAAAATAAAATAATTTTTGGTTGAAATATGAACTATAACATTTTTTGTTGAAAATTTATTTTTTTGGTTTAATTTGACTGTGTTTTTTTTTAAATATAATATTTTTTATTTATTATTTTAGTTGAAAATTCAACTATTAGGTTATTGGAATTAATATTATGAAAATTCAACTGTTTTTTTTAGAAAAATTGCTTTCTTGAAATTTATTTCTTTCTTGAATGAAAATTTTCTTTGCTTTAAATACATCTTTTTTGGTGGAAAATTGATTTTTGTTGGTTAAAATTTCAACTTGCTGATTTTCTTTTTTTAATTCAACTAATATAACATTGTTTGTTAGAAAATCATCTCTTTAGTTAAATTTAACTGTTTTTTTTTTTTTTTTTTTTTTTTTAAGTGAAAATATTTTTTGGTCAAAATTTAAGTTCTTATATTTTTCGTTAAGAATAAAACTTTTTTGAATGAAAATTCAACTTCTCTATTAAAAGTTGAACTTTTTTGTTAAAAATTCATTTTTTTGTTGAAGATTCATCATTTTACTCGAAATTTTATATATTCGATTGGAAGTTCAACTATTTTTTTGTGAATTCTTCCCTTTACTTGAAAATTTCAATATTTGATCATAAATGCAATTTTCAGGTTGAAAAATAGTTTTTTTATTGTTGTTAAAAATTTAACTATTCAGTTGAAAATTCATATTTTTTTCAAAAATTCAACTAGTTTGTTGAAAAATTGCCTTATCGGATGGAAAAATCAGTTTTTTTAGTAGAAAAGTTCTTGGGTGAAAATTCAACTTTCTTGCTTGAAAATTCAAGAATTTGTTTAACAAAATTTTCTCTGTAAATTCATCTTTTTTAGTAGAAATTTATTTTTATTTATTCTTTTTTTTTTTTTAATTCAACTGTTTGTGGTCGATGTTGAATTGGTTCTGTTTATAAATTCGACTATTTGGTCCGAAATTAATTTTTGTCTTTCTTCAAAATTCAACTATTTGTTCAAAGTATCATCATATTTGGTTGAAAATTCAACTATTTTTCAAAAATGTTTTTTCAGATGAAAATTTAACCATTCTGTTAAAAATTCGTTTTTTGTTCGCAGATTACTTTTTTAACTGAAAATTCAACTATTCCATCTTTAGTTGAAAATTTATCTTTTTCTTGGGTAGAAACATAATTTTTTCAGTAGAAAATTTTTTGGTTGAAAATTCGACATTCTTGCTTTGAAAATTCTACAATTAGTTGAACAATTTTTTTTTTTTGAAAATTCATCTCTTGTGGTGGAAATTTAATCTATTTTTTGTTAAAAATTCAACTGTTCGTGGTTGATGTTGAATCGTTCTTGTTTGAAAATTGGACCATTCAGTTGAAAATGTAAATAAATTCAAATTTTTTTTTCATGAAAAAAAAATTTGAATAGATGCATCTGTTTTGTTTAAGATTTCATCAATTTGGTTGTAAAAGCAATTTTTCGTCCCAAATTAATTTGTCTATTTCTTTAAAATTCGAATTTTTTCCAACTTGAAATTTTGAGCCTTTTCATATAAAATTCAATATGGTACCAATAAATTAATTTTATTCAAAAGAATTTATTCCCCTGCTTTCGAAATAGCGTTTTTGGATTTTGAAGTAAACAGAGAGATAAAATTCAAAAAGAAAGAGCAGAATTTCCGGAATCTCAAATATCAGACGAAAATCTAGGGATTAAATTTTTATTGTGAAATCTTCCCATTTTCGGGTTCTTCAATTCAGAGCTAAACTGCCCGAGGATATCAGAGAAGGAGAATAACGGCAAAGTTATTATCGCTGCAAAATTGTGCTTGTGAGCAAGCTTTGGCTGGTAAACAGAAAAAAAACTTCACTATCTGCATAAAATTCCCAAAGGAGAAGATCTTTCGCTCTCGTTATTTTCCTCGATTTTTTTTTCTTTCTTTATATTTTTGCAGTCCTTCCTTGTTTCTCTGGTTTGCACCCTGCAGCATATATATATATATATATATATATATATATATATATATATAAGCTTCCGGCAAACAAACTTACTTTTCCAGACGTCGTTTCTTTATTCGAGACTCTTATCGCTGTTTCGCCGGTCAAGGGAAAAGAAACTGAGTGTTCTCTATAGGAAGGTGGAATGATTCAAAACATTTAAAAGATACAGGAAAATGTTCAAGTTCAACTTTCAAGCATTTGAGATGAAAAATATGAATATTGCACATTTTTGGTAATTTTTGTGTTTGTAAAATGAACATAGAAAAAATTGGGGTTTCCATTAGAACCATTTTTTGATTTCAAAAGAGCTACAACTGGAAGGAACCTCTCTTGCTGAAAAGGAACCCAAAATGATAAGTAGTTTTGAAAGGAACCCAAAGTATGGATTTAACCCTTGGTATACACACTCTAGTTTTATAACGAGGTATACGAGGTATACCCAGTGTGTATACTATACACACTGGGTTAGGTTCACCCGGCAAACTTTAACAGCTCATATCTTCGATCCTAATTGAACAATTTTGCCTCTTTTTTCTTGGTTTTTATAGAGAAAATCCTCAAGAGTTGAACAGTATGGGTTTGAATGTGGTAGATATGAAAAAACATGTACCTATTTTTAAATAAACAAAGACATCTTAAATTTTTTTTTGAAAAATCACGTTTTTTCTAAAAGGTTGTTGTTTACATGAAAATCGAAGTAAAATAGGCTCAAATACTGACGGATGGAAAGTTCAAGATTTGTACTTCAAAACTGCGTTTTCGGATTTTTCATATGTTCTGAAAAACATATTTGGTTAATGATTCGTAAGTAGGCAAATTTCCGGTTCTGCGTGGATAAATTGTGCTACCAGAATACTCCATTTCTCGGCAAAAATTAATGATTTGAACTATATACATACCTTAACGTTCATGATTTCCTGCTGAAATAACGCATATATTGTTATAAAATTATTAAAGTTAATGAAAAAACGATTTTGTAACACCATATACACACTGGGTGAAAAATACCAGAAAGGAAAGTTTCTAAGTGCGTTTTTCTGCAGTTTTTGAGATACTAAAGCTGGTGAGGCATTTCTGCATAGTACAGGTCCATAACTTTTTTCCTCCCGGGGTGCAGACCCACACTTCTTTTTGTTTTAAAATAACAAATCTTGCAAAATCGCGCCGGAGTAGCGCAACCCAGTGTGTATACCAAGGTATACACACTGGGTATTTTCTAACAATAAAGAAGAATTGTCAAAAAAGTACAAGAATTTTTAACCCAAAAGGTATCTTCAAAAATAAAAGGAACTAATTTTTGAATAAAATGAAAACACTTTCAAAAAATAGTTAAATTTCCAACTAAAAAGTACATTTTCAACTAAAATAATGATTCTTCGGTAAAAAGAATGAAATTTTAAGAAAGTAGTTCAACTTTCAAACGAGTAGTAAAATTTTTCAAAGATATTATTTCTCGAGGAAAAAATTATTGTTAATATCCTCAACAAGAAATATTTCAATTTTGAATGAAAAAATAGTTGATATTTTAACAAGAAAATATTTTATTTGTAAACAAAAAACAGTTGAATTTAACCAAAAAGACAAATTTTCAAACAAGTAGATTTATTTTTCGGCCAACAAAGACAAATTTTTAACGAAGTGCATGGGTTTTTAAGCAAATAAATGAATTTTTAACTAAAAAAGATAAATTTTGTACAAAAATTGAAAGTCAAATTTTCAGTTTAGAAATTTATTTTCAACAGTTCAAGCAGTTAATTTGACCCAAAAAGAAAATTTGTCAACATATAGTTGAATTCTCAATAAATTAGTATAGTTTTCAACTAAAAAAAAAAATTTCAATCTAAAATGAAGAAGTTCAATTTCCAATTAACAAAATTAATTTTCCACCAAAATAATTAATGATTTTCTACCATTGAAGATGATTTTCAACAAAATACATGAAATTTCAATTTTAAAATAAAAAACATCAATTTTTGACCGAAGTACTTAAAATTTAAGTTAGACAAATTTATTTCCAAGCAAAAAATATTTTTGATTTTAATTAAAAACATTTTGATTCATACAAAAAGATACAATTTCAAGAAAATATTTTAACCCTCGACCAAATAGTTGAGGTTTTGACTAAAAAATATCAATTTTCAATCAAAAATGAAATAGTTCAATTTTCAATTACCAAAATTGATTTTCAACCAAAGAAGACTAATTTTGAAAAAATAGTTAAAATATTCAACATAATTTTTAACTAAATTTATTCGACAAAATAGTTCAATTTTTGAACACAGAGATGAACTCTCAACTAAAATGATGAATTTTCAATCAAAAATGGAATGGTTAAATTGGATGAATTTTCCACGAAATGCAAGAATTTTAAATGAAAAAGTTTAATTTCCCACTAAACAGATGAATTTTCAAATAAAGTGATGAGTCATCAACAAAAAAAAATCTTTTCGGTAAAAAATTTATCTTTTTAGTTTACAATTCATGTAATCGGTTGAAAATTAATTTTTTTGGTTAAAAATTAATTTTTCTAGTTGAAAATTCGTTTCTTTTTAGTTGAAAATTAATTTTTTCAGTTTTAGGTTTGAATTGAGACTTCTTTTCTATATTGAATTTCCAACTTAAAAAGGATGGATTTTCAGAAAAATAGTTCACTTTCAACCATGAAGATAAATTTCAACTAAAATTATGAATCTTCAAAAAAAAAAAAAAAATCTTAACAAAGTAATTCAACTTTCAACCAAGAAGTTGAATTTTCAACCCAGAAGATTGATTTTCCAACAAAGACGAATTTTCAGAAAAGTACAAGAATTTGTAACCCAAAAGTTTAACTGCGAAAATAAAAGGAGCTAATTTTTAAACAAAATGAAAAAATTTGCAGAAAATATTTAAGTTCCCAACATATTTTCGACGAAATACTTGATTTTTCAACCAAATCAATAAATTTTTAACTAAAAAAAGATCCATTTTCTACAAAAATGAAATAGTCAAATTTTCAGTTGGAAAAATTAATTTTCAGCAAAAAAAAAACAACGAATTTTCAACAAAGTAGAAGAATTTTTAACTAAAAAGTTGAATTTTCAAAATAGGAAGAATTAATTTTGAAAAAAAAGAATTTGAAAAAATAGTTCCATTTTCAACCAAAAAGTACATTTGCAACTAAAGTGATGATTCCTTATTAAAAAAATGAAATTTTGACTAAGTAGTTCAACTTTTCAAAGTAGTAAAATTTTCAATCAAAGAGATTAATTCTAAGAAAAAATGTTATAGTTGATATCTCCACCAAGAAAGACTTTAATTTTAAATAAAAAACAGTTGATATTAAAAAAAAATTGATTTTAATTTTTTTTAAGCGGTTGAATTAAGCCAAAAATATGAATTTTCAACAAAGTAAATTTATTAATATACCAATAAAGACGAATTTCCAACAAAATAAATTATTTTTTAACGAAACAAATACATTTTTCACTAAAAAAGATCAATTTTTTAGAAAAATGAAATAGTTCAACTTTCAGTTGAAAAAATTTATTTTCATAAAAAAAAAACAACGATTTTTCAACATAACAGTTCAATTTTCCACCATAGAGATTAATTTTTAACTAAAAAGATGAATGTTTTTTACAAGATAATTAAAAAGAATTTCTAACAAAAATGTAATGGTTGATATTTCCACCAAAAAAAATTTCAATTTTACATCAAAATCATAAATGAAATAGTTAGATTTTCAGTTTAAAAAAATTTATTTCAACTACAACAACAAATTGAACTAAAATGATGAATATTGAAAAAAATCAATTTTTAATAAACTAGTACAAGTTTCACCAAAGTAGTTTAATTTTCAAACCAAAACAAAAAATTCCCAGTTGAGAATAATTTTCTGCCACAAAAGAAAGTTTGAAAAAATACAAGAATGTTCAACGAAAGCTTTTGAATTTTTAATTAAAAAAGATTAATTTTCAACACAAAAAAAAGGAAGAATTTTCAAAAAAGTAGTTACATTTAATACGATTTTTTAGTTGAAAAAGTAAAAAAAAAAAATAGGCAAATTGTTGAATTTTCAAGTTGAAAGAAAAAAATTTGTGAAAATGCAAGATTCTGCCGAGAGATGAATTTTCAAATCAAAAATTCGAATTTTCAAGAAGGGTCAAAATTTTCAACAAGAACAATTTTTTTTAATTTATTATTTCAGTTGAAAATTAATATTATTAAGATGGAACATTTTTTTTTCAACTGTCTTTTAAAAATTCTTGAGATTTTTTTTCTCTTTCGAATGCAGTTTTTGTTTGTTTAAATACATCTCTTTTGGTGGAAATTTAATTTTGGTTAAAAATTCAACTTAATGAAAATTCATCTTTTTTGGTTCAATTCAATTATTATAATTTTTTTTTTTTAAATCAAAGCTTTGGTCAAATTGTACTGTTTTATATTGAAAATGAATATACTTTTTGGTTCAAATATAATTTATTATATTTTTATTTTTATAGAGAATAAAACTTATTTTACTACCCAATTTGTTCCGTAACTTTCAATCTGTGAATGTCAATTTTGGCTAATTTTTATAATTCATCAAAATGTAGGAATCTAGTCAAGAACTTTGATTTACTAATAATTTTACTAATTGATTCCAGCAGAAAAGTCAGTCACTTCTATTGACTGAAAATCAGTCTCTTCAGTTAATTTAATTAGTCAAATTTTGACTGATTTTAATTCCCGAGTCTACACGCAACAGAAAACCAAGAAAATTTCTACACAGTTCGTGAAGTCAATCACAATTTGTCTAAACTAAAAAATCCAAACTGTACACAATTCTGACAAAAAAAAAAAAAATTTTCTACCCGGAAGAAAACGAAAAATCTCTACAACAATCGCAAATTGAAGAAACGAGACACCTACCCCCTTGGGTGAGCGAATCGTGCAGAGAAAACCGAGCACAGCTCGAGAATGCGAGACAAAGAGAGAACGAGCCAACAGGAAAGTGTGTGCGACGTTGCGCTTGAAGTGGGAGGGGGGTGGGGGGTGAACAAGAGTGGTAAAAATGAATCGATAGGCGGAGTTTTTCGTGACGCACCGCGAGGAGTCGCCGGGAGTGGGGAGAGCAATAGGCGGAGTCGGGCTGATTTAGGGCCGCCATTTTGTGACAATGGACGAGAGGGGGTATGCCTATCTGATTGGCTGATCTACGGACTTCTCTCGTCCTCGACAAGCTTCTACAGATTGTTCGGTTGTACTCTGACGGTACTCTCCAGCCACCCGGCAACTTTTCCGTTCACCCCCTCCAGAACCCCTCGACCCCCACTCATTCCGCGCAACCCCCACCACGATCGCGTCGTCCCCTTCTCCGTACTCAACTCGACGATTCTACGTACTGCACACATTCGTCCCAACATCTGCGGATGGCTCTTAAGTTGCAGCTAAGGACGATTGATTCGGGGAGGGGGCTTTTTTATTTGAGGACAGTTTTTCTTTATGTTGGAAAATTAAGTGTTTGGAAAATTATGGCTGGTAATGACAGGAGAGGATAATTGAATGATTATTGATTCTTGTTTCAGTGGGCGGTAATTAGGAAGTCAATTACATTTCTATAGGAATTACTGAAAAATAATTTTAATTATTTGTGATTGTTAATTATTAATGCCTCTACTGCGATTCTTGTACAGTAATTATTACCATATGTACATATTTTTACGATTTCAAATATAATTTATCATTTCTAACTGAGAATATGGCAAATTTCACAATTCTTTTCATCTGATTTTAATGGATTTTTCTACGAAATTCAAATTAGAGTTTTCTACCCCCCCCCCCCCCCCATTTATAAATCCCTCCTGGATTTTCATAACGTTAGAAAACCCCAACAATATGGGTATCTACGGAAAGGTCTTGGAGATCATAGTTCAAATTTTAGTTTATCCCCCCCC
>CAKNXH010084258.1:17321-35219 GCA_932178445.1 Andricus quercusramuli
TTTCAAGATCAAAATATTAATTTTTAAACAAAAAATAAGTTTGAACGAACAAAATTGAATTTTCCATCCAAAAAGACGAATTTTTCAACCAAAAGAGATGAATTTTCAACGGAATAGTTTTATTTCCAAACGAACAGTTGCATTTTTATACAAAAAAGATGAAATTTCTCTAAAACAGATGAATTTTTGATTAAAACAAAAAAAAAAGTTGAATTTTCATCCAGAAAAGCTTTCAGTTCATTTTTTAACACCAAAATATGAATTTTAAACAAATAGAAAATTTGCTACAAAACAGTTACATTTCCAACAAAACAGCACAATTTTCAACCATAATGTATGACTTTTTAACAAAATTTTAGAATTTTAAAACTAACAGTTCCATTTTTATCCAAGAAAGACGTAATTTCTGCTAAAGCAGGTGAATTTTGAAATCAGAAAGACACATTTTTGAGAAAGTGTTGAATTTTCAACCAAACAGTTGCGTTTTTGTCCAAGAAAAATGAAAATTCTACTAAAATAGGTGAATATTTCAATCAAAAAGACGAATTTTCAAAAAAAGAATTGAATTTTCATTCGAAAGGATTTCAATAGACTTTTTTACAGAAGAATAGAAATTTTAAACAAAAAGTAAATTTTCTAGGAAATATTTGAATTTTTAACAAAACAACAGAATTTCCAACCAAAAGTATGACTTTAACAAAATAGTTTTATTTTCAACCAAACAGTTGCATTTTTATCCAAGATGAAATTTCTCTTAAAACAGATGAATTATTAATTTAAAAAAAGTTTTTTTTTAATACTTGAATTTTCATCCAGAAAAGATTTCAGTTTTCTTCTCAACACCAAAATATTAAATTTAACCACAAAGTAAATTTTCTACAAAATAGTTAAATTTTCAATGAAACAGCAGAATTTTTAAGCAAAAAGTATGACTTTTCAACAAAATTGTTGCATTTCAAACCAAACAGTTGCATTGCTATCCAAAAAAGATGTAATTTCTGCTAAAGCAGGTGAATTTTTAAATCAGAAAAACAAATTTCCAAAAAAGAGATGAATTTTCAACAGAACAGTTGCATTTTTATTCAAGAAAGATGAAACATTTCTTTTAAAATAGATGCATTAAAAAAAACTTTAAAAAAATAACTGAATTTTTAACCAAAAAGTATGACTTTTTAACAAAATTGTTAAATTTCAACCAAACAGTTGCATTGTCCGAGAAAAATGAAAATTCTACTGAAACAGGTGAATTTTTAAATCAAAAAGACAAATTTAAAAAAAAAGAGTTGCATTTTCATCCAAAAGGATTTCAATAGACTTCTCTACAGAAAAATACAAATCTTAAACAAAAAGTAAATTTTCTGGAAAATAGTTGAATTTTCAACAGAACAGTTGCAATATTTCTACTAAAAAAAGATGCATTTTTAAATTAAAAAGACAAGTTTTCAGAAAAAATATTTTTCATCCAAAAGATATTTCAGTTGACTTATCAGCAACAAAATATGAATTTTAAACAAAAGGTTAATATTATACAAAAACAGTTGAATTTTTAACACAAAAAGAAGAATTTTCCTACCGTAACAAATCGTAACAAAATGTCTAGACTCCGGCCCCCCCCCCCCCCTGAGCTGGTACGTAAGTTAAGTACAGTCCCTTACCGTCCCAGTCTTTTGCATTTCAGAAGACGGTGCTTATGTGGGACAGCATTTCCTCTTCACGATTCACATCATCATTAATTTCTTCCTCATCATCTGCATCAACATCAACATCTGAAACTGTTTTGCATTATTAATACAATCTGATCTCAAAATTACATTTCCACATTTTAATCCACAAATAATCCCCCTTATGCTGCCACGGGAGCGATAACATGCATAACTTAAAACGTAGAATTCAAAATATAACCTCCAAATTGCAACTACTTGTTTTACAAAAAAGCGCTACCGAGCGAAGAAATATCCAATAATAATTTTTTTGACTAAAATGAGGAACTCGAATATTTAGGTTAGAACTTGGATCCAGTACAATACAATTAAATATGCCATGCAATTTAATAATACCATAAAAAAAATATAATACCATAAAAGACTTACCTTCGTTGCTTTCGTTTTCATCGCGTAAATACGGAATTTTGCTGATGGCACGATGCTTGCGAACTCGCGGTGTGCTCCTCAATTTTGGCATTTATTATTAATGTGTTAAAAATATATTATACGGACGATCACTCTCAGCACATTTGCAACACAACACCATGAAGGAAAACAAAAATTAAGGTTATGTTCGTGGTTATATTACATCTAGTGCATATGGGTCAAGATGGCGCTGCGAAGAGCCCATATGACGTCACATTTCATAGCCCGGTCTGGTACGAGTCAGGGCCACAGAATTCTTCCTATCGGGACCAGATAGTACACATCGGATCAGGCCCTAGTCGGTAATCGGTAATATATATGGCGATTTCTGCACGGGCTAATTCAAAATCAGTCGATATTAAAAAAAAAAAAAATTAATTTGAAATATAAAAAACACGATTTAAGATACAATAAAAAAAGACGAAGATTCAAAAAAATAGTTGAATTTTTAGCTGAAAATATCAATTTTCATACAAAATTGGAATATTTTGATTGACAACATAATTTGCAATGAAAAAAAAAATTTCAACCAAAAAAATTAATTTTCCACATAAAAGACAAATTTATCACAAAATAGATTTTTTTAATATGAAAAATATCCCTTTTTAACCAAATATGAAAAAAAAATTTCAGTTTGGAGAAATTATATTCAAACAAAAAACCCTCAATCAAAAAAATGAAATTTTAACAGATTCAACATTCAAGCAATTAGTTAAATTTTGAACCAAAAAAAATGACTTGTCAACGAATAAAAATGTTGAAGTTGAAATTTCAAATAACAAAGTTTTTAATTTTGAATAAAAAACAGTTAACGTAAACCAAAAATATGATTTTTGAACTAACAAGATTTATTTTCTACACCAATAAAAATGAACTTTGAAACTTTGAACTTTGAAATGAAAAAAATAAAAATGAATCAGTAACAGCCACTGTCCGAATCAGTAATCTAGAATGATATCTAGCCTGTAACGGTCATTGATTAAATCAGTCATTTTGAATTACGTGATATAACCAATAAATTTCACGAATTAAATCAGTCATTTTGATTGATCTAATCCGTAACTTTCAATATGTTAGTCATTCAATTATGTTTGATTTTAATCATTAATTAAAATGTAATTTTATGCAGAATGTTAATTTAGTAATAATTTTACTATTTTATTACAGCAGACAAATCAGTCACTTCTATTGACTGAAAATCAGTCATTTCAAGTGACTATTATATTGACTGATTCATCTCATGAAAGGACTGTCTTTTAAGTTGGAATGATTGATTTTTCAGTGAAAGCATGCTTAATTGATTTGATAAGTCAAATTTTGACTGATTTGAACTTAGAGTGCTTGAAAAGTGAAGAGTTTGAAAATTTATCTGTTCTGGTAAATTTTTTTTATAAAAATCTATCTGTTTGGTTGAAAATTTAACTATTTTTTGAATAAAATTAGTTCTTTTTCAGTTGAAAATTGGTCTTTCTTAGTTTTCGCTAAAAAATTCTTCCATTTTTTTGAAAATACGTCTTTTGACAGAAAATTATTCTCGGTCGGATATTTTTCTTTTTGACTGAAAATTAAACAACTTTGTTGAAAGTTAAAGTACTTTGTTTAAAATTTCTTTTTTTTTATGATATTCATTTTCGTTAAAAATACGTTTCTTATGTTGAATATTGAACTATCTTGTTCAAACTTCGTTTTTTAGTTGAAAATTAATTTCGTTTATTGAAAATTAAACTGTTTCATTTTTTATCACAAATTAATTTTTTTCTGATGATAATTTAACTATTTAATTAAAATTGTTTATATTCAATCAAAAATTAATTTTAATTGTTAAAAAAGAAATATTCTTTGTTGGAATTTTGTTTTAATTCAACTGTTCTTCAAATTTAGAATCGAAATCTTCTTGGTTCAAATATCTTACGTTTTTATTGATTTTTTTTTTAATATCAACAATGACATTTCTTTGAGAACTCATCTCTTTCGGCTGAAAATTTTAGTATTTTGTTGAAAATCCAACTTGCTAAATATTCATTTCATCAGCTAAAAATTTCACTATTTTGTTGAAATTTCACTTTTCATCTGAAAATTTGACCATTTTATTTTTGATTGAAAATCGGACATTTTAGTTGAAAATTCTCATATTGAATTTTTCATTTAGAATTCATCCTTCTTGGTGGAAAATTCAACTACTCGGTTGAAAGTTCCATTACTTTTTTCAAAATTTGTTTCATTAGTTGAAGATTCATTAATTTTGTTGTCAATTCGTTTTTTTGCAATTAATTTTGTCAATGCAAAATCGAACAATTCCATTTTTGATCGAAAATTGATCTCTTTAATAGAAAATTGAACTACTTTGTTAAATGTTGAGCTGCTTTGTAAAAATACATTTTTTGGTTCATGATTCCTCATTTTGGCTGATGCTAATTGATGTTGACCAGTTAAGAATTAATTAGATGTTGACCAGTTAAGAATTAATTAGATGTTTAGTTTTTTTGGTATAGTGGTCTAAATTATTGTATCTTCTTTCAACATTATTTTATGATTAGCTGATGTTAATTGATTTTGCAAAAGTAAGAATCAATTAGAAGAAGTTAAATTTCGTTGATGAAAAAGTCCAACAAGATACCAACAGAACTGAACATTTTCTGATTAATTCATACCTGGTCAACATCAATTTATCATCAGCTAATCATACAAGACTGTTGGAAGAAGATAAAACAATGGAACAAATCAACTACACACATGGTGTCTTCTTGATTGGAAGTGGAATCGGACCAGTATACCAAGAAAATTCAACATCTACTAATTAAATTCTTATTTTGTCAACATCAATTATCATCAGCTTATGATACAATACTGTTGAAAGAAGATGTAAAAATGGAACAAACAACAATACAGATTGTTCCTTTCTGAAAATAAAAGGAGAATTGGACCAGTATACCAGATAAAAAGGAAATGTTTTCATGTTCTTACCTGATCAATATCAATTATCAACAGCTTATCATACAACACTGTTGGAAGAAGATACCAAGAAAATCCAACAGCTAATTAATTCTTACCTGCTCAACACTGATGAACATAAGCTAATCATACAAAACAATTGGAAGAAGAAACAATAGAACAAACCATTTCTACAGATGGATTCTTTCTGAGGATTGGAAATATGATTTGACCGGGATACTAACAAAACAAAAAAAAGGAAATCTTACCATATTCTTACCTGATGAATATCAATTATCATCAGCTGATCGTACAACACTGTTGGAATAAGATACAGCAATGGAACAAATCAACTATAGAGATAGATACTTTCTGAGGATTGAAAATATAATCCAACCAGCATAGCAATTAAATTCAACATCTGTTAATTGATTTTCACCTGTTCAACATTGGTAAACAATAGCTAATCATACAAAACAATTGGAAGAAGATACAATAGAACAAACCATCCCTGCAGATAAATTCTTCCTAAGGATTGGAAATATAATTCAAGCAGAATACCAACAACATCCAACATCTTCTAATTAATTCTTACCTGTTCATCATTGATGAACATTAGCTAATCATACAAAACAATTGGAAAAAGATACAATAGAACAAACAATATCTACAAATCGATTCTTTCTAAGGATTGGAAATCTGACTGGACCGGATACTAACAAAAAAAAAAGGATATCTTATCATATTCTTACCTGATCAATATCAATTATCATCAGCTTATCATACAACACTGTTGGAATGAGATACAGCAATGGAACAAATCAACTATACACATGGGCTTTTCCAGAGGATTGGAAATATAATTGAACCAAAATAATAACAAAATACAGCATCTTCTAATTAATTCTTACCTGCTAAACATTGGTAAACATTAGCTAATCTTACAGCACAATTGGAAGAAGATACAATAGAACAAGCAACAATACAGATGGTTTCTTTCTAAGGATTGGAAGTAGAATTGGACCAGTATACCAAAAAAAAGGAAATCTTATCATATTCTTACCTAATCAACATCCATCATCATCAGCTTATCATACAATACTGTTGGAAGAAGATACAACAATGGAACAAATCAACAATACACATGGGCTTTTCCTGAGGATTGGAAATATAATTGAACCAGAATAATCACAAAATCCAACATCTTCTAATTAATTCTTACCTGCTAAACATTGGTAAACATTAGCTAATCTTACAGCACAATTGGAAGAAGATACAATAGAACAAACAACAATACAGATGGTTTCTTTCTAAGGATTGGAAGTAGAATTGGACCAGTATATCAAAAAAAGGAAATCTTATCATATTCTTATCTGATCAACATCCATCATCATCAGCTTATCATACAACACTGTTGGAAGAAGATACAACAATGGAACAAACCATCTATACAGATGGATTGGTTTTAAGGATCGAAAATCTAATTGGACCAGAAAACCAACAAAATCCAACTTCTAATTAATTCTTACCTGGTCGACATCAATGAACAGCTAATTATACAACACGGTTGGAAGAAGATACAACAATAGAACAAACCATCTACAGATGGTATCTCTCAAAGGATTGGACCAATATACCAACAAAGTTCAACATCTAATTCATCATTTTAGTTGCAAATTCATCCAGCAGTACAGGAATGTATGATAGATAGAGAAAAGTGTAATTTCCAAAGAACAACCGCGAGTGTTTCTTTGACGTGAGATGAATGAAAATGAGGGGGAGGTAGTAAATTGTGGTAGACCTTTCCTATTTCGTGTCACGACCTACGACAACCTGTAACTCAAGGGAGGGTTACGTCCTCGTCGCATCTCGGTCAGATTTCAGACTTCAGATTTCGAGGGGCGTATCTTAATCGACGTATCTCATCTAGATAGCCGCGCTATCAAGATTAACTCTCTACACGGGTATACATATACCTATATAGGCATATATCTCGAGTGTAATCTTCTCGCGAGAGGCACGTGGCACAAGGTTCTCGTTTCCCGATCTGATCTAAATTCGGGACCGTCGAAATGTTGCGAGACATCTCATTCATGGATATAATACCCAAGATCTCTCGTCATTCACCAGATTATTGAGTCTCCTGATTTTTTTCACGCCTTCTTTCATTAGTTTCAATTCTCGGTTGGATCTCCGAAAATAGCACGTGGGTGCTTTCACAGTCAGATCAGATAAGATATCGGATGGAGGATTCTTTATTGGATGATGCATCATCAGATCCTTAGGTCCGGGAAATCTTGAAACTCCTCACTTAAGGGCATTTCTCTTTCTGATGATTTCTTTAAAATATGCTGATTGAAACCTTCCTGGCGTTCTAGAAGAAGAGAAAATATTCTCGAGTCATTTATTATTCATTATTTATGTTATTAACTATTTGTTAATTACATACTATGTACTATCGATTTACCTTTGATTGGCGTTTCTGTTCTCAAGATTAGACCGTCTCGAGTCTAGACTCTAATCTGGCGCAAATGAGACTGTCTAGTCTGGGGCTAGTCAGTCCCTGTATAGAAACTCCAGTCAAAGCTAAATACGTAATTAATAACTGAATGCATATTTAAGAGTATGTAAGAACTTGAAATCTTCGCAATCCTTAGAAATTCCGTGAATCCTTTCTGGAAATTTTGGAAATCCGTCAAAAATTGTTTAAATATATTACGTATTTTCTTGAAATTCTTTTTAAGTGATTCACCTTTTTGAAAACTATGGAAATCCCTTAAAATTCTTTGAGATTCCGTGAAATTTTTTGAAATCATTAAAATCGCTTGAAATCTCCAAAATTCCATAAAATCCATTAGAATCTTTGAAATTCCGTTAAAATCCTTGAATTCCATAAAAATTTTCGGAATATTATAAGATCTCTTGAAGTTTTTCATACCTCTTCCAAGTTTATTGAAATGTTTAAAATCGGTGGTAATCTTTCGGAATCTCTTGAAATCCCTTAAAATATATTTAAATTCCTTAAAAACTTTTTTAAGTCATTCGAAATCCTCAAAATCCGTTAAATTTGTTTATAATATTCGAAAATTGTTTAATGTTTTTAAATGTCTCAAAATCCTGTTAAACCATCGAACGACCTTTAAATCTCTTAAAATTCCTTCCAATTTTTCCAAACCCTGTGAAATCCTTTGAAATCTCAAAGAACTCCTTCAAATCATAAAAATTCCATAAAAATTCCAGAGAGTTTTTTAAATCGATTGAAATTGTTAGAATCCCCTTAAAATTCATTGAAATGTTTGAAAATTTTGGGAATCCCATAAAATTCTTTGAGATTCCGGAAAGCTTTTGAAATCCCTTAGAATCTTCAAAATGTCATAAAAATCCTTTAAAATCGGTGAAAATTCTTTGAATTTCATAATACATTTTCATAAAATGTTTAAAATTCTTGGAAATCCCTTAACATTTTTGAAGATTTCGTGAAATTTTCTCAAAATCCTTTAAATCGCTTGAAATCTTAAAAATCCCTTGAAATCTGTTAAAATCTTTCAAAATTGGTCAAAATCTTTGAAAAATCGCAAAATATTTCAAAATTTTACGAGAACTCTTGAAATGTTTGGAATGCCTTCAAAATTCATTAAAATGATACAAAACGGAGGAAATCTTTCCGAACCTTATGAAATCTGAAATCCCTTAAAATATATTAAATTTTAAAAAATTTTTCGAAAATCATCAAAATTTTGAATTAATTCTTGAAAGTTCTTTAAAATTCTTCAAGATTTCGGGAAATTTTCTTAAAATCCTTGAAATGGCTTGAAATTCTAAAAATTCCATAAAAATCCCTTAAAATTGGTGAAATGCTTTAAAATCTCGCAAAGCATTTCAAAATATTGCGAGATCTCTTAAAATCTTCGAAATCCCTTCAAAATCGATTAAAATGTTAAAAAGCAGCGGGAATCTTTCCGAGCCTTATGAAATCTGAAATCCCTTAAAATATATTAAATTTCTTCAAAATCTTCCAAAAGCATGAAAATTCTTGAAATTCTGTGAAATCATCAAAACCCCATAAGTCTCTTAAGATCCGTTTGAATTCCTTAAAATATTTTGGAACTCTGAAATCTTTTGAAATCTCATAAAATCCCTTCAAATCACTTTACGTATTTAAAATTCCATAAAAATTCCTTAAAATCTCGTAAAAATTGTCTTTGAAATTCCTGGTAATATTTAGAATAATTATTAGATTCCTTGAAATTTTTAAATCCCTTTAAAATTCATTAAAATCTTTAAAATCTTTGAGAATTCCTTAGAATTCTTTGAAGTTTCGTGAAAACTTTTGAAATCCCTAATTTCCCTTAAAATCTTCGAAATGCGATACAAATCCTCTAAAATCTCTTCAAATCTCTTAAAATTGATTAAAATCTTTAAAATTCTACCAAATATTTTAAAATATCACCAGATCTCTTGAAATCTTAGAAATCCCTTTAAAATTCATTGAAATTTTCCAAATACGAGGAAATTTTATAATATATTTTTTTTAAATTCTGTAAAGTCTTTTGAAATCCTTAAAATTGCTTGAAAGTTTCAAAATGTCATATAAATCCCTTAAATTTTGTCAAAATCTTTTAAAATCTAAAATTCCGTTAAGTATTTCGAAATATTACGAGATACCTTGGAATATATCAAAATTAATAAAAATCTTCCAAAAGCCATTAAAATTCCTCGACATTCTTTAAAATCATTAATAATATCGGAAAATATTTTGAAATTCTGTTATGTTTTTTTCTTCCTTTAAATTATAAATAAATTATAAAAAAATTTCTTTAAATCTTCAAAATTCCATAAAAATCCTTCGAAATCCTTCAGAATTTGTCAAAATACTTTAGTGTGTCTTGAAATTCTTTAAAATCCCATAACTTCTACGGCTGATGGTGTTCAAGAATCTTTTTTCTTGCTGCAAATTAATTCATTAACTTATTAGAACTTCCGAATCCAAAAATTGTTTCCATATCTTACATCACTCGTGGGCTTTAATCCCAACATATTCATATTCTTCTCTATTTTTAATGGATTGTCCTGCATATAATTGTATTTCTATATAAAAAAAACAATTGAAAAAGCTTTTATCTGCTCGCGAATTATAAAGCAGTAATAATTCTAATTTTTTCAGAATATTGAAACTACCAAAAAAATGTATCACTCAGTCAGCAAATATATTCCACCACAAAAAAATAATATTGTCCGATCAGATCGCTTCTGAGCAGAAGAAAATTGGCTCTTTCTGCAAATAATTAGTTACTTCAAATAACCATACTTTTAATTAAGTTTATGAATTGGACTGATAAGTATCATCGATTTTTCAACATTGCATTCAATAGACCGGAAATGGTTTCATTTCACGAGGAAGAAAGTACGCATGAGCCACGCCGTCGGAATAATGTATTGTTTCCAGCTTTGTTGGTATAGTCATTACAGCTGACTATTTGGCAGAGAATCACGGAATATTTGCCAATTGTCGCATTAAATTTGCATCGGTATACATTGAATTTTCCGTTCCCTCTACAAGGCTTGCAAACCAACCACTTATTACGTAAATTATGATAGCGAACGAATGATCTGTAACCAACGGATGCCAGATTCGTTCAGCGTCACTGCATCTTGCTCAAAATTAACTGCACCTCATAAACGACGTTTTGTCTTGATGTTGTCTGCTATAGGAAAAGTCTCATTATTTATATACAAATGCATATATACATATATATATATATATACATATATATATATATATATATATATATATATGTATGTATGTATATATATACATATGTATACGCATATATATTTAAATATAACATGTGTAATTATCGAATATAAGCATATAATAGGTGCTTATACTCAGAGCCTTATCAGAGTTATGTTTTTTTTCAATATCATGAATAACCGAAAATTTTTGTCTTCAAAGACAATACTCATTTTGTCTTATCATTTATGAGAAATCTGTTTTACAATTAACAATCAGACATTTTGTTTTCCTAATTATTAAAAATTTCAAGAAATTATGCCGATAAAGTAGAAACGCATTTACTACCTAAGTCGAGATCATTGATAGCACATATTTTTTTAGGAGGGTTTATGTTTATATAATAACAATTTTCCGATTTTGTTCGAAGATGGCTCGAATTACAGTTCTTGATATGTAAACGTAAATTAGCAAATCAAATTCGCGATAATATCGTAATGTTTTTTCTCATCAGAGGTTGATAAATAATAATAGTGAAATTTGGTTTTTAGATGACTATGTCCCAATCATTTCTTTTAGTTCGACTGTCCTCGAAGATGACTTAAATGAAAGATTTTCATATGTGGATGTGTATAATGAAATAAAATTTCGTATGTTAAAGTATTATTTCTTTGTTATCGGTTGTTAACAAATAAAGAAAATTAGACAATTTCGTTGTTTAGACACTAATCTAAAAGCTATTATTTTAGTCGGATTTTCTTCTAAGATGGCTCAGGTTTGAAATCATGACATCGTAAACATGCAAAGAAAAATCAAATCAACAAATGCTTTAACGATGTTTTCTGTTATCAGAGGTCAAAAAACAGGAAATTTCGATTTTGGACTACTATAAGCTGGAAGCTGTTCTTTCAATTCGATTTTAGTTTCAGATGGCTCAAATTTAAGGTCCTTAAATGTGAATGTACAAGAGAAAATCAAATTTGCGATGTTTTCGGCATGTTTTTTTTCAACAAAGATTGAAAAATAATAAAAATAAGGAAATTTTTTTTTCACTGTGCTGGAAACTTTTCTATCTGTGAAAATTTCTTTTAAGATGGCTAAAATTGAAGAACTTAGAATGTCAATGTACATGAGAAAATCAAATTTGCGATGCTTTTAGAATGATTTTTTTTTGTTTAAAAAAAGGTTGAAAAATAATAAAAATGAGGAAATTTCTTTTTTTGCCACTATGCTGGAAGCTTTTCTATTGGTCCGAATTTTTTTTAAGATGGCTCAAAATGAAGGCTTCAAAATGTGATTGTACATGAGAAAATCAAATTCGCGATGTCTTCGGGATGTTTTGTTTTTTTGAACAAAGGTCGAAAAATAATAAAAATGCGGAAATTTTTTTGCCACTATGCTGAAAGCTTTTCTATATTAGTCCGAATTTCTTTTAAAATGGCTCAAATTGAAGGCCTTAAAATCTAAATGCACATGAGAAAATCAAATTCGCAATTTTTTCGGGATGTTTCTTTTTTTTGAACAAAGGTCGAAAATAATAAAAATAAGGAAATTTTTTTGCCACTATGCTAAATGCTTTTCTATCAGTCCGAACTTCTTTTAAGATGGCTCAAATTGAAGGCGTTGGAATGTGATTGTACATAAGAAAATCAAATTTGCGATGTTTCCGGGATGTTTTTTTTTTTTTTTTCTAACAAAGGTCGACAAATAATAAAAATAAGGAAAATTCCTTTTTTGCCAACGGGGTGGGAAGCTTTTCAATTGTCCGAATTTCTCTTAAGATGGCTCAAATTGAAGGCGTTGGAATGCGTATGCGCATATGGAAATCGAATTCGTGATGTTTTTTTTCAAAAGTTTTTTTTTAAACAAAGGTTGAAAAATAAGAAAAATAAGAAAATTTTTTCCACTACTACACTGGAAGTTTTTTCGATGGTCCGATTTTCTTTTAATATGACTCAAATCAAAGGCGTTGAAATGTGAATGCGCATAAAGAAATCAAATTCGTGTTTTTTTTTTCAAGCGAATTTTTTTTTATAAGCGTTTGAAAAATAAGAAAAATAACGAATTTTTTTACGACTACGTTGACAGCTTTTCTATTAGTCCGATTTTCTTTTAAGATGGCTTAAATTGAAGGCCTTAAAATCTGAGTTTGCATAAAGAAATCAAATTCGCAACGTTTCAGGTTTATTTTTTGACATTAAAAGTTGAAAAATAAGAAAAATGAGTAAAGTTTCATTTTTACAACATTATATGCTGGAAGCTTTTCTATTAGTCCCAATATTCCAAATTGGCTCAAATTAAAGACTTAAACATGTGGACGGATATAAAAAAATAGAATTTGCTATGTTGAAGTCACAAAAAATGCCACAGTATCAAGTTGAGCTAGAAAAAAAAAATCGTTGCACAATGGGTAGTTTTCATTTGTTGCATAATGTAGTTGTCAACTACTCACAACCTTTTCTCACTCTGTGTATCTTTGTAGTATAATATTTTTCTATCAGATGTTAAAAAAGTGAAGAAATTTCATTATTTGTACTACCAAGCGGGAAACTTTTCTTTCAGTTTGATTTTCTTTCAAGATGGTCCAAACACTCTTAAAAAATTTTATTGTAATTTTACAATATAATAATTGCAATTTTACTTTAAAATACGGTGCTTGCAATTAGATATCACAATTTGTACTGTGCAAAGTTTTGTGAAGTCACAAAAAGATGTCATTAAAAAATAACATTTTTTCCCTTATATCCTGAAAAATTTTGTCAGTGGAGTGGAAAACTGTAAAAAACCAAAACTACCGAGAGTAGAAGATCACCGAGATAAGTTCGCATTTAGAAATTCGATATCTGGCACACAAATCCATAACGTTTTAAATGTATGCCTAAACTCTCTCAAATTGACTGCAAAATGACACTTTCCCCCGTAAATTTTTTTCTCTAAAATTTCACGAATGACAGGAGGTCGTTACAACAAGCTTTTGTTCCGCGAGCATAAACTCGCTTTTTTCGCAGTGTTGACAGAAGCACCGAGAAGGCATAGTAAGTTGGGTTAGGTAAGCCTCTCTCTTTGGAGGGGGAAAAGCGTGGGAAGGGGGTGGGGTGAGTTACCGCCTGTTCGGAGGTGGACCCCCATTTCGTAGGCGTTTCTTCACTCTCCCGATTTCACCCGAGTACCGACGGAGATACTCGACTCATGGTGAACGTGGGGGCTTCGCAGGTTTATTATTTCGTGCGCTTTAGTTCCGCGCCGGGTGCCACGATAGTTGCATCGACGAGTCGTGCGCGCGCGTTTTTCAAATACTTCCTCTGCATTCGCTCGTTTTATGTGACTCGAGCGTGTCGAAGTTGAAAATCAGTTTCACAGTCAGGAATTCGTTCAGAAACCTTGGAATTAGTTCGTCAGTCTTGGAGTCAGTTCTAAACGTCTTGGAATCAGTTCTAAACATCTTGGAATCAGTTATAAACATCTTGGAATCAGTTATAAACGTCTTCGAATCAGTTCTAAACGTCTTGGAATCAGTTCAAAACGTCTTGGAATCAGTTCGAAAAGCAGGACATCGACCGAGAGAAAGTTTGTTTCACGGATTTTTCTTTGGACCTACTGAAGCCAAGTACATCAGAGAAGCCCGCCGGGACAAGTTGAAAATGACAATGTGCTGTGTGTGTGTACAGTGCAGTGTCTTGGTGATAACTTAGTGATAACACGCGCGTCACCTACAAACTAGTCGCTTTTTGCCTTTATCGTTGGATTGACACTTGAGATAAGGTAAGGAGTTTACTGTTGATCTCGAGTCGATTTATCAGAGTGATCACGGATCGAGTGCCGTGTAGAGAAGTTCTGGGCATATTTTGTTTTTTTCGTCTATTTGAGTTCAAAGATCAGTGATAAGGTGCCAGATTTGGATTTCGAGTTCCCGATTTTTCAAAATCGGTGAGGATATATTGCTCATAAGTTGGTGAAGGTGTGTGTTGAGTGGAAACTTCAGAAAACGTGGAAATATTCATAAAAGACTGAAAAATGGGTTTTACTATCTATGATCCTGGATTTTTGAATTCAGGACCAAGTTTTTTAATTTAGGACCAAATTTTGGAATTTAGGACCAAATTTCAAAATCCAGGATCATGAACTGTATAATCCATTTTGCTCATAGTAGAATTCATCAATTCAACTCATTCTCTCGAGCCTTTTCTATAAAATGATTAATTAAAATTTGGCCTATCATATCAAATCCTCACATTATTAAGTTCTGGAGAAAAAATGCAAAGTCCAGAATAGCTTTTCCTTTAATGACTAGAATTTAGTACTCCGCATTCTTGAAGAGCTTCAGAATTTAAAACACTTAACAAGTAACTTCTGTAAATGGACAAACACTTTTGGTTTCCAGCCTCAATTAGTAAATATTTTTAAGGAGATATTTTGTGAAAGTGGAAAGACAAGATATATTAAATCGAGACTGAAGCTCGGAAAACTTACGCAAAGAACAGGATGAGTGACGTTCAGCTAAACTCGTTTGAGTTGTTCTTGCCATTTGTCATTCTTCATTGTGACAGTAAAAGACAACATATAGAGAATTGGGATACATAACAGAAGGATTTCCAAATCATGGCTTTGATAAATTCAGAAATTGCCAATATATTCTAACATTTGTGATTGTTGCAAAACAAATCTGTTTTATTTGAAACTGAGCTAAAAAAAGTTCTTTAACAAGTGCTAATTGTCGGCAATAGTAAAAGCTACTTAAGTACCGATAGTGTCTTACTTCGTGAGCTTTCTGATACGTTCGGGCATATCAGTTTTTAAGATTTGCCCATTTTAGATCATTATTTTGGAAAACTGAGGAAAGATCAGCCTCTAAAGAACTACATTTAGGCGAGGATTAACCATAATCTTGGATTAAAGTCTAAACTTTTTTATCTTCTCGAGAGGATCAGTTTTTGGAATAGGCCCAACTAGCAAGAAAAATTCCAATTTGCGAATTTTTTTCTGAATATCAACACACACTGTTTTTAAACGGTGTTTAGAGTTACCGAAATTCGGTGAGCGTAGGACAAATATTTTCGGTATGTCTACAGACATAGAGAGTTCATCATATAGATAGTAGATAATAGATGAAAGATAGCTTCTATCTTTAAAGCTGTCGTAAACCTTTCTGCAAGACATCAAATCAGGACAGGCTCGTTAAAAATCAATTAGTCACTCGCATCTTATATATCCTCTCATAAAGTAAAGACCTAAAAAGCAATATTCCATTTGAAGCTTTCCATTCTGAATCACGATTGGAAGAAATTGCGAAATTAATAGTCCTGAGATTCTTTCATTTACATGTTCCTAAATTATATACAATTTGCTATATATTTTTGAACTGTAGAAATAGCCTTTCATTCAGAAAAACATGTGTCAGTGTAAATATATATGTTTATAGTAAAGACATTGTTCTAGGAAAATTATATGGAATAGTAAAAACCATGTACTTCCACACTTGGTATTTTTCTTCATCGGCAAAGCTAAATGACTGAGAATGGTTAGTTTTTCAATAAAGTAACGTAATTGCTTCTGATTAGGAAAGATGAAGTGTAAATGAAATTATCAGATAAAATTTGAATATTGATATGGAAAGTAGATTCTTTTGATTTAGGGGTTAATTTTTTTCTGATTGGGTTACTGCTAGTAGGATTCTTTAATTATATGAGATTTGTAATTGAGTCGGAATGTTGATAAGGAATATCGGTGAAAAATTGCACAATTTACTTGTAATATTCGAACTTTGTGATAGGCGCGTTATAGAGTTAAGCAGGTACTCATTCCGTCGGCACAGGTAGATTAGCCCCATACAATCCGCAAGTATTGTTGTAACTGTCTATTCCAGTAGATTACTTCACTCACTGACAAAACATAATTAAGACAAATTTAATAAATTTCACAGGAATTTTAGTTATATGTTGACTTAACTGAACTTCTCGTAAAATGTACTAAAAAGTCATGTTGTCCATATTTGTACCAATCGTGCTGTAAATTTCACGGATCCTTTTTCTGCGTCCTGCTATTCACATTCCTCACTTAAAGAAACGGTTTTTTGTATAACATCAATTTCGCACATCTTCAGAATGTCAATTTTCCACATTCGTTGTCGAGGAGATTTTATTGGTTCCATGATGCCCTCACATGGAATCGGTTTTCATAATTTAAACAAAAAATTATGTAAGACATTGAACTTTTTTCGTGTAACTTATATTTACGACTCTTAGCCCCCATAAAGAAGGTTTTGTTAGAGTGATATTTCATCAATGCGATCCAAAATATTCGTTCAATAATAAAAGGTGTTTTCGGCTCTCCGGTCAATGTTTATTGATTCCGTTCCGACATCAAGATTGCAATAGTAACTTAATAGTGTATACCTGTGGCCAGAATTATAAATTAAACATTTCATATCGAAATTCAAGTATTTCTTCAGAGTGAACACATTTCTTTCCAGTTCATGTTTGTACTATTAACGTCATTTCCGGTGACCAAGTGCAGATTTGGGCAGAACTTCTTCTTTCTTATCAAAAGTGAATCTCCGGATATTTCTGTCGACGGGCAGAATTAAAAAAAGCGGAACATGTCTATCTGTGAGACACCGGGAAAAACAATAAACCGAGCCGGGGTTGTTGCATTCAGCGATAGGGAACGCGGAGCATATTGCCGGTCTATACAAAGCTATAATTGGTGATTTGCAAGTATAATCTCGTAGCAGTTTGTGTTTTCATTTATTAGCCGCGAATTGCCTCCGCTTATTAGCGCAGCGACGCATTTAAAATAACTCGACGACGCTCAAGTATAGTTCGAAAAAGGGAGACGTAAATTGCCGATTCGAAATGCATTTGTGCGGGAGTCTTTTGTTCTGGTCGAGATATCGCCTTCATCAATATACCTTAGAACCTCGAATGTAGAAGAGACTTCCAAAGATTAACCGTTGCTGAAAAAATCAGAAGAGATCCCTCAACCGTGAGAATTTTTTCGCTTTTATTGGTGCTCGCAAAAAGTTGCGATTTTCTCGCACTACGCTACAATTAATGGCAGCAATAGATTTCCCGTGAAGTTTTGAACGGAAGTTGTAAAATTTAACTT
>CAKNXH010084259.1:0-16920 GCA_932178445.1 Andricus quercusramuli
AAGCTTATCCCGTGTTTTTGTTTTGTGGAACATTATGTTTTGGGCATCTTTTGACCTCTTTCATTTAAGAAACGATTGCTGAAATCGATTCTAGGTTCAAAATCATCTATACTAGATGAGAATTAACAATAATCTAGAAAGGCTTCTGTCTGTCAGCACTAAGCTTCTACGTTTCAGAAAGCTTATCGCGCATTTTTGTTTTGTTAATTATTATGTTTTGGGTTTCTTTTGACGTCTTAAATTTGAAAAATGACGGCTCAAGTATTCCTATTGCTGGAATCGAATGTAGGTTCAAAGTAGGCATGCATACGTTAAGCATTATTGTTTATATAAGAATTATTAATAGTACAGTACAAATTCTTTCCTTTCACTTTGAAGCTTCTACGTTTTAGCAAGCTTATTACGCGTTTTTATTTTGTAGACCACAATGTTTTGGGTTTATTTTGACCCCTTGAATTTGGGAAATCTAGAACGATATCCGTCTGTCCGCACTGAAGCTTCTATGTTTCAGCAACCTTATCGCGTGTTTTTGTTTTGTGGAACATTATGTTTTGGATTTCTCCTGACATCATGGATATCAGAAACAATAGCTTAAGTGTTCCTTCTGCTGAAATCGTATCTAGTTTCAAAATAATTTTTACTAAATAAGTATTAATAATAATCCAGAACGATTTCCGTCTGTTCGCATTGTAACTTCCATGTTTCAGCAACCTTATCGCGTGTTTTTGTTCTGTGGAACATTATGTTTTGGGTTTCTTCTGACCACTTGAATTTGAAAAACGATTGCTTGCGTATTACTATTTCTTGAATTGAATCTAGGTTTAAAATTATCTTGACTACCTCAGAATTGATGATAATCTAGAACGATTCCCGTTTGTCAGCATTAAGCTTTCACGTTTCACCAAGCTCATCGCGCGTTTTTGTTTTGTGAACCATTATGTTTTGGCTTTCTTTCGACATCATGAATCTGGAAAACGATTCCTTAAATATTCCTATTGCTGAAATCGTATCTAGTTTCAAAATAATTTTTACTACACAAAAGTTAATAATAATCCAGAACAATTTCCGTCTATCAGCATTGAAGCTTCTATGTTTCAGCAACCTTATCCCGTGTTTTTGTTTTGTGAAACATGATGTTTTGGGCATCTTTCGACTTCTTGAATTTAAGAATCGATTACTGAAATCGAATCTAGGTGCAAAATAATCTTTACTGCGTGATAACTAAAAATAATCTAGAATGATTTCCGTCCGTCCACATTTAAGCTTCTACGTTTCAGCAAGCTCATCGCGCATTTTTGTTTGTGAACCATCATGTTATGGGTTTCCTACGACCTCTTTGATTTAGGAAACCATAGCTAAAGTATTATTATAGTTATAATCGAATTCATGTGTAAAATAATTTCTAATGGACAAGAAATAATAATAATAAAGTACGATGTTTAAAGAAAGACAGTCCTGAAACCTTGTATAGTGATCTTCCTTCGAATTGGAAAATCTTCTATCAAAACCTAAGAAGAGATCTTTTGTTTTCTGAGTGGGTCGTTTTATACTGAATTCATGTTCCTCAGAGCTTCTTTTCTACAAAAAAAGGGATCGTGTCACTGAGACATTGTTGAGGGGTAATGGATCTGCGCCTTGCAAGTATGTTCCTGAAGTGCGAGACCTTTTAGTTTCCACTACTTACCTATTCATGCGTGACGAAAATCGTTATAGCGTGTAACACGAAATGCTCCATGACTTTCAGTACTGACATGCATACTATTTTATGATTTTTTAACCTAAATAAAAGAAAGAATCAGCGGTACTGAAATTT
Organism: Andricus quercusramuli; assembly: GCA_932178445.1. Taxonomy (NCBI): domain Eukaryota; kingdom Metazoa; phylum Arthropoda; class Insecta; order Hymenoptera; family Cynipidae; genus Andricus; species Andricus quercusramuli. Next base: position 1,814 of record CAKNXH010084259.1, read on the forward strand.
ATAAGAGAATTACATAATAATATCAGTAGAACCTACTAAAATAATAATTAAATTGAAAGAAATAATAATAAATTGACGAAATAATAATACATGAATAAACACAAATAAGTCAAAAATTAACGTTTTAAAATAAATTCACTTCTTCGTGTTATAAAATAAACTATTTTGTAGAAAATTTGAATTTCCTGCAAAGAATCCAAGAATTTTGTGAGAAATTTAACTATTTGTTCGAAAGTTGGACTTCCTTACTAAAAATCGATTTCATGCAATACAAATTTAACTATTTTGATAAAAATGTGATTTTTCTTCGTTTGAAAATTACTTTTTTTGAATCAAAATTTACAAATTTCAGTTTTGGTTGAAAATTTATCTTTTGTAGTCAAAAATTCAACTATTTGGTTGGAAAATTATGTATTTTGTTGAAAAATCGTCGTAACTGTAAAAAATATTCCTCTCAGTTAAAAAATTACATATTTGTTGAAAATTTATGTATTTCGTTGAAAATTCGTATTTTTTGGTTAAACATTAAAATCCTTGGCTGGAAATTGAACTACTTTTTTAGAAATTAATTTTTTTTTCTTTGAACTGGTTTGTAGAAAAGCTTTTCCGGTTTTTGTTGAAATTTTGTTCTTTTTTAGTTTAAAAATGCAACTTGTTAGTTGAAAATATGTCTTTTTTGTTAGAAAATCAATCTTCTCAGTTCAGTGTTCAACTATTTATTCAAACATTTTTTTTGTTGAAAATTCTTATTTTTTAAAAAAAATGTATTTTCGGGGTTGAAAATTTATTTATTTTGTTAAAAATTCGTCTTTTTTGGTTGGAAATTGATGTATTTATTTAAAAATTCGTCCTTCGGATGAAAATCTAATTCTGTCAGTGAAAAAAATAATTATTTGTTTAAGAATTTATGTATTTTGTTAACATTTATTTCATCGGGTGAATAATAATTTTTTTTTATTTGTCAAAAATGCAACTATACTTGGTTGAAAACTAATTTGTGTTCATTGAGTAAATCGAAAATTTTAGTTGAAATTTTATCTCCCTGGATCAAAATTGACTTTGTTAAAAAAATTTTATTTTTTGTTTATAATTTTATTATAATATTTTTTGCTTATAATTTTGTTAAAAATAAGTCTTTTCTGGTAGAAAATTAATTTTGTTGGTTAAAAATTCAACTATTTGAGAAAAAACGTCTGTATTTTTGAAAATTTATTCATCATTCATCACTCTTGTTAAAAATTCGTCTTTTTGATTTGAAAATTATTCTCTAATAACGTCAGTCCCACCCGACTTCGATAGAATTTCGAAAAATGAATTCTAAATAGAAATGGATCTTTACCTAATAATATGAATTTGTAGCAAAGAAGTTCAACTTTTAACCTTGTCGTCAACGTCAGTCCCACCCGACTTCTTAGCATTTCAAAAATGAATTTTAAACAAAAAAACCTTTAACTAATAAAATGAGTTTTTTAAAAAGAAGTTCGGTTTTTAACCTAGTAGTTAACGTCAGTCCCACCCGACTTCGATAGTATTTCGAAAAATGATTTCTACATAAAGATGGATATTCAGCTAATAATATAAATTTGTAGCAAAGAAGTTCAACTTTCAACCTAGTCGTCAACGTCAGTCCCACCCGACTTCTTAGCATTTCAAAAATAAATTTTAAACAAAAAAAAACCTTGAACTAATAAAATAAATTTTCAAATAAGTATTTCTACTTTCAACCTAGTAGTTAACGTCAGTCCCACTCGACTTCTGTCACTATCATCACAAAATCCGTTATACAAATGATTACTATTTGAATCAGTAAATTTTTACTAATTGTCAGTAAATGAATTCTAGCTGCAGCAATTAGTAGATTTTTGCTAATCATCAGTAATATCTTAGTAATTAAAATATAGAGAAACCAATTTAGGTTCGACATACAATATTCAAAAATTCATTAAAAAATGTAATATGGCCTTTTGTCCATATTTTCGAGAATGGGGTCGTGTTGACAGTGATTACAAATCGTTTAATGGTCGGCTCTCGTGACTTCCTCCATGGGGACTAACATGCAAATTCCAGAGATGCGGATATCGCGATACAAGTCGTGAGAACACGTAAGAACGAGCTGGACAAGTCGAAGGATCACGAAGATTTATACTCCTCCAAAGAAACTTCTCATTAAAAGAATAAAAGTTCTAAAAATAAAAAAGGTCAGATAAACGTCAGTAAAACGCATCCACTGATCCTCTCGATTTTTTAAATCTCAATTTGAATGCATTTTGGTTCTGTTTAAAATAACTTTATATGTGACGTGGAACGAAGAAACCAGCGATGAGGATTTTTCTTTTCGATAGAGGACAGCTTTATTATTCAGAATCAAAACATCTATACCTAACACCTATATACCTATCTACCTTATACCATATCCCGACATACTTTACACCTATATACCTATTTCACTATTTTTCCAACCGAGCAAGTCACGCCTACACCGAAAGGGAAATGGCTTAATGGTATAATAATAATAATAATAATAAAATTGATTTTTTGGTCCTATTGCTGGTTTCTTCGTTCCATGTCACATGTATAATTATTTTTAACAAAATCAAAATGCATCCTGTGATCCTGTAAAGTCATTAAAGATCTCAATATAAAGCTTATTTATTTATTTTTTTTAATTTCTACCAAATAAGGCAAACATATATAATTATTTTTAACATAACCAAAATGCATCATCTGATCCTCTGAAGTTTTCCAAAAGCTTAATTTAAAGCTAATCTTTTTTTTTTTAATTTTAACACACATTTCACAACATCATTTTATGTTTTCAAACCAAAAAGAAGAATTTTTAACAAAAGAATTTAATTTTTAACCAAAAAAAAAATTATCTAGTCAAGAAAGAATAAAATTTCAACTAAAATTTTGAATTTTCAACCAACAAATATGAGTTTTTCAACAAGAACTTTTCTATAACAAAATTTTTTTTCTAGTCAAGAGAAAGGAATTTTCTACCCAGGAAGACGTATTCTTAATAAATAAGTTGAATTTTCAAAATAAAACAGATAAATTTCAAGCTAAATAGTTGAATTTTCAACAAAAAAATTAATTATGAACCAAATAGTGAAAAAACCAAATAGTTGAATTTTCAACCTACAAAGTTAAATCTTGAACCAATTAAAGATTAACTAAAATCAGTAGCAACTTTAACCAAAAAGTTGAGTTTTAATCCAAAGAGACGAATTATTTTAAATACAGTTAAATTTTCAATACGTAAAACAAATTTTCAATAAAATAAATGAATTTTCTACAAAAAAAGATGCATTTTTGATAAAATTGTCGAATTTTTAACAAAATAGTTCAATTTTCAACAAAATAATTCAATTTTCAATGAAATAAATCAATTTTTGATAAAATGGTTATTTAAAAAAGATTAATTATCAGAAAAAAATATAATTGAACAAATGCTAAATAAAACAGTTCAATTTCTAATAAAATAGTCGAATATAACCAAAAAGATAAATTCTCGAGGAAAAATGTCTTTATAGATAATATTTCAAACAAAAAATATTTCTATTTTAAATTAAAAAGAGTTGAATTCAACCAAAAAATACTAATTTGCAACAAATTAATTGAATCCTTAACCAAAACAGATTATTTTCTAACAAAGCAGTTGCAGTAGTTAACGTCAGTCCCACCCGACTTCGATAGAATTTTGAAAAATGAATTTTAAATACAGATGGATCTTCAGATAATGACATAAACTTGTAAGAAAGAAGCTCAAATTTTAGCCTAGCAGTCAACGACAGTCCCACCCGACTTCTCAACATTGCAAAAATGAATTCCAAACCAAAGAGATGGATCTTCAACTTATAAAATGAATTTTCTCGAAAAGAAGTTCAACTTTTGACCTATTAGTTAACGTCAGTCCCACTCGACTTTAGTAGCATTCCAAGAAATTATCATTCAGGTTTATATTTTTCATGCGTGATTTCCCATTCTGCATTAAGTTCTTCCTCTCTCTGTCACGAATCCTTTTCATTTCAATTTTACACTTTATAATCCTTCCTCATTTACACTAGTTTCTGTTTTGCACATACTTTTTTTTACACAACAATCATTCCAAGAATGCGATTAGTGTTTCGCTTGATAGAACTTTTTGAATGAGTACTTAATAAGTCCTACTTTTAACCTACTAGTTAACGTCAGTCCCACCCGACTTTGGTAGCATTTCAAAAAATGTTCATTCACATTTATATTTTCCATGCGTGATGTCCCATTCTTCGTGAACTCCTTCCTCTCTGTCACAAGTCCTCACCAAATTCGTTACACCCCCTCCCTCACATTAAAATATAACGTAATTTTTGAACAGCCCCTTTTTTATTTCAATTCTACACTTTCCAGTTCTTCCTACTTCACTCTACTCTCTATTTTATACTTACTTTTTTTACACACTAATCATTCTAAGAATGCGATCAGTGTTTCGCCAAATGGAACTTTTTGAACGAGTGCTCAACAAGTCGTTATTCTGAACTACTAGTTGATGTCAGTCCCACCCGACTTTGGTAGAATTTTGAGAAGTCTTCATTTACATTTATATTTGCCATGTCTGATGTCTCATTCTGTGTTATCTCCTTCCTCTCTTTCTCACGAATCATGACAAAATTCGTTATACCCCCCTCCCCTACTTAGCAATGTAACGTGATGTTTGAACGGCTCCTTTTTTACTTAAATTCTATACATTCCCATTCTCCCTACTTCACTCTACTGTCTATTTTTTACTCACTTTTTTTTACACACCAATCATTCCGAAAAATGGAACTTTTTGAAGGAGTAACGAGTCCTACTTTTAACCTACTAGACAACGTCAGTCCCATCCAACATCGTAGCATTTTGAAAAATTTTCATTCAGATTTATATTGGCCATATCTGACGTCCTTTTCTAGTCCTATTCTATTCCTCTCTTTGTCACAAATCCTCACACTTTTCACTTCTTCCTAATTTACTCTACTCTTTTTTTTTACATACTTTCTGTACATACCAATCATTCCAAGAATGTGATGAGTGTTCCATCAGATGGAATTTTTTGAACGAGTGTGTTGTTTATGTTTATGTGTATGTATTTGAACGAGCAAGTGCTACTTATAATATAGAAGTTAACGTCAGTCCCACCCAACTTCAGTAGCATTTCAAAAAATGTTCATTCACATTTATATTTTCCATGTGTGATGTCCCATTTGGCAATCTAACCTAATTTTTTAACGGCCCCTTTTTTATCTCAGTCTTATACTTTCCAATTCTTCCTACTTCACTCTACTTTTTACCTACTTTTTTTACACACCAATCATTCCAAGAATGCGATCAGTGTTTCGCCAGATGGAACATTTTTGAACGAGTGCCATGATTTGAAGAAAAAGGCATCAGGAAAGATTTAAAGAACTAAAGAATGTTTTATACATCACATTTGGGAAGATGAAGACAACATTGAAAATATGGCCCTGTCGGTGCATTAAGGTAATCACAGAGGCCTCAAAATAGCCTCATAACTATACCTTTTCGGGAGCGCTCGTTTTTCGTCTTCATACTTCGTGCAAAGTAGTACGGAACACGTTCCTGACACGCGTCTCTATAATCAAACCACCTACTCAACCAGGTTGGTCCAGGGTCCAGAAATATTTCTTCTGGACCCTAAGTGGTCCTGACTCTGCAAGAATTTCATTTTTAGGCTTCCGAAACACACCGCTACTTTTTTTTTTCTTCAATCTTTCCTTCTTCATTCTTCAATCTTGGGCTGCTTTTTCCTTGTCCTGATTATCAATCAGATTATCGAAAATATCGATATCCAGAGTCTAACTGATCGGATCTCCAGATGGAGTATCTTAAACGCTACTGGCAGGATGGTCGCTTTTTTATGGTTTTTTTTTATTTGCTTAGGAATAATTTTTTCGTTCGAGTTATTCATTAAAATATTTTCTTATTACATCACGCTATTACGTCACACTGACAGGGGTGAAGGAAGTAACGAAAAATGTTACATCATTTTTTGAAATGCTTGAAAAAATTTAAATTAGTGATTTTTTTTATTAATTCACACTCTTTCCTCTTTGGCCCTCCCTTATCTTTCTTTGAAGGTTTCCTTTTTTTACCATTTTTTGAAGAAACTTCTTTTTATCGTTTTTTTTTTGCTTAAATGAAAACTGAATTATAAATACTTCTTTCAAAAATCCAACAATTTTTTATTATAAATCACTTTGGTTGGAAATTCAACTATTTTGTTGAATTTTTTTTTATAAAAGTAAATTTTTTGATCCGAATTTGACTATTCTATTATTGGTCGTTTTCAGTAGAAAATTAAACAATTTGGTTCAAAATTAATGGATTCTATGAAATATTTGTCTTGCTTGGCAGAAAATTAATCTTCTCTATTGAAAAATTAATTGCTCGGTTGAAAGTTGAACTTTTTTTTTTTATTCATTTTTTTAGTTGCTAATCTATTTTTTTCGTTACAAATTTAATTTTTTTTTTTAATTTTTCAGTTGAAAATTTAATAATTTTGTTACAAATTTTTTTGTTTTTTTGTTACAAATTCATTTTTGTAACTCAAAGTTAACCACTCTATTATTGCTTGAAAATTGATCGTTTTCAGTTGAAAATTCAAAAATTTCTGAAAATTTATGTATTTTATTGTAAATTCGTCTGTTTTTGTAAAAAATTAATTTTTTTGATTGAATATTTTACTGCTTGATTGAAACTTAACTAATTTTTGACAAATTAATTTTTTTAATCAAAGACCCATCTCTTTGGTTGGGAATTTTACTTTTTTTTTAATTATTATTTTTTTTCTTGCTCAAAATTGATTTTTTTATGTATTTTATTGTAAATTTATTTGTTTTGCTTCAAAATTCATAGCTTCAGGTAAAAAATTCAACTTTGTGGTTGAAAATGTAATTATTTTATTGAAAATTTAATTAATTTTTTTGAAAATTTGACACTTTTGTTGAAAACATTTCTGTTTTTTCGAAAATTTGTCTTTTTGGCTCAAATATTCGACTGTTTGGTTAAAAATACAAATTTTGTTGAAACTCATTCTTCTTTGGTTGAAATTTCATCTTTTTTTGGCTCAAATGGCAACTGTTTGGTTACAATTTTATTCTCTTTTCTTTATTTAAAAATTATGTGGAAAATCTGTTTTTTTCAATTTGAATTTAACAGTTTTCTATTACAAAATAAAATAATTTTTGGTTGAAATATGAACTATAACATTTTTTGTTGAAAATTTATTTTTTTGGTTTAATTTGACTGTGTTTTTTTTTAAATATAATATTTTTTATTTATTATTTTAGTTGAAAATTCAACTATTAGGTTATTGGAATTAATATTATGAAAATTCAACTGTTTTTTTTAGAAAAATTGCTTTCTTGAAATTTATTTCTTTCTTGAATGAAAATTTTCTTTGCTTTAAATACATCTTTTTTGGTGGAAAATTGATTTTTGTTGGTTAAAATTTCAACTTGCTGATTTTCTTTTTTTAATTCAACTAATATAACATTGTTTGTTAGAAAATCATCTCTTTAGTTAAATTTAACTGTTTTTTTTTTTTTTTTTTTTTTTTTAAGTGAAAATATTTTTTGGTCAAAATTTAAGTTCTTATATTTTTCGTTAAGAATAAAACTTTTTTGAATGAAAATTCAACTTCTCTATTAAAAGTTGAACTTTTTTGTTAAAAATTCATTTTTTTGTTGAAGATTCATCATTTTACTCGAAATTTTATATATTCGATTGGAAGTTCAACTATTTTTTTGTGAATTCTTCCCTTTACTTGAAAATTTCAATATTTGATCATAAATGCAATTTTCAGGTTGAAAAATAGTTTTTTTATTGTTGTTAAAAATTTAACTATTCAGTTGAAAATTCATATTTTTTTCAAAAATTCAACTAGTTTGTTGAAAAATTGCCTTATCGGATGGAAAAATCAGTTTTTTTAGTAGAAAAGTTCTTGGGTGAAAATTCAACTTTCTTGCTTGAAAATTCAAGAATTTGTTTAACAAAATTTTCTCTGTAAATTCATCTTTTTTAGTAGAAATTTATTTTTATTTATTCTTTTTTTTTTTTTAATTCAACTGTTTGTGGTCGATGTTGAATTGGTTCTGTTTATAAATTCGACTATTTGGTCCGAAATTAATTTTTGTCTTTCTTCAAAATTCAACTATTTGTTCAAAGTATCATCATATTTGGTTGAAAATTCAACTATTTTTCAAAAATGTTTTTTCAGATGAAAATTTAACCATTCTGTTAAAAATTCGTTTTTTGTTCGCAGATTACTTTTTTAACTGAAAATTCAACTATTCCATCTTTAGTTGAAAATTTATCTTTTTCTTGGGTAGAAACATAATTTTTTCAGTAGAAAATTTTTTGGTTGAAAATTCGACATTCTTGCTTTGAAAATTCAACAATTAGTTAAACAATTTTTTTTTTTTGAAAATTCATCTCTTGTGGTGGAAATTTAATCTATTTTTTGTTAAAAATTCAACTGTTCGTGGTTGATGTTGAATCGTTCTTGTTTGAAAATTGGACCATTCAGTTGAAAATGTAAATAAATTCAAATTTTTTTTTCATGAAAAAAAAATTTGAATAGATGCATCTGTTTTGTTTAAGATTTCATCAATTTGGTTGTAAAAGCAATTTTTCGTCCCAAATTAATTTGTCTATTTCTTTAAAATTCGAATTTTTTCCAACTTGAAATTTTGAGCCTTTTCATATAAAATTCAATATGGTACCAATAAATTAATTTTATTCAAAAGAATTTATTCCCCTGCTTTCGAAATAGCGTTTTTGGATTTTGAAGTAAACAGAGAGATAAAATTCAAAAAGAAAGAGCAGAATTTCCGGAATCTCAAATATCAGACGAAAATCTAGGGATTAAATTTTTATTGTGAAATCTTCCCATTTTCGGGTTCTTCAATTCAGAGCTAAACTGCCCGAGGATATCAGAGAAGGAGAATAACGGCAAAGTTATTATCGCTGCAAAATTGTGCTTGTGAGCAAGCTTTGGCTGGTAAACAGAAAAAAAACTTCACTATCTGCATAAAATTCCCAAAGGAGAAGATCTTTCGCTCTCGTTATTTTCCTCGATTTTTTTTTCTTTCTTTATATTTTTGCAGTCCTTCCTTGTTTCTCTGGTTTGCACCCTGCAGCATATATATATATATATATATATATATATATATATATATATAAGCTTCCGGCAAACAAACTTACTTTTCCAGACGTCGTTTCTTTATTCGAGACTCTTATCGCTGTTTCGCCGGTCAAGGGAAAAGAAACTGAGTGTTCTCTATAGGAAGGTGGAATGATTCAAAACATTTAAAAGATACAGGAAAATGTTCAAGTTCAACTTTCAAGCATTTGAGATGAAAAATATGAATATTGCACATTTTTGGTAATTTTTGTGTTTGTAAAATGAACATAGAAAAAATTGGGGTTTCCATTAGAACCATTTTTTGATTTCAAAAGAGCTACAACTGGAAGGAACCTCTCTTGCTGAAAAGGAACCCAAAATGATAAGTAGTTTTGAAAGGAACCCAAAGTATGGATTTAACCCTTGGTATACACACTCTAGTTTTATAACGAGGTATACGAGGTATACCCAGTGTGTATACTATACACACTGGGTTAGGTTCACCCGGCAAACTTTAACAGCTCATATCTTCGATCCTAATTGAACAATTTTGCCTCTTTTTTCTTGGTTTTTATAGAGAAAATCCTCAAGAGTTGAACAGTATGGGTTTGAATGTGGTAGATATGAAAAAACATGTACCTATTTTTAAATAAACAAAGACATCTTAAATTTTTTTTTGAAAAATCACGTTTTTTCTAAAAGGTTGTTGTTTACATGAAAATCGAAGTAAAATAGGCTCAAATACTGACGGATGGAAAGTTCAAGATTTGTACTTCAAAACTGCGTTTTCGGATTTTTCATATGTTCTGAAAAACATATTTGGTTAATGATTCGTAAGTAGGCAAATTTCCGGTTCTGCGTGGATAAATTGTGCTACCAGAATACTCCATTTCTCGGCAAAAATTAATGATTTGAACTATATACATACCTTAACGTTCATGATTTCCTGCTGAAATAACGCATATATTGTTATAAAATTATTAAAGTTAATGAAAAAACGATTTTGTAACACCATATACACACTGGGTGAAAAATACCAGAAAGGAAAGTTTCTAAGTGCGTTTTTCTGCAGTTTTTGAGATACTAAAGCTGGTGAGGCATTTCTGCATAGTACAGGTCCATAACTTTTTTCCTCCCGGGGTGCAGACCCACACTTCTTTTTGTTTTAAAATAACAAATCTTGCAAAATCGCGCCGGAGTAGCGCAACCCAGTGTGTATACCAAGGTATACACACTGGGTATTTTCTAACAATAAAGAAGAATTGTCAAAAAAGTACAAGAATTTTTAACCCAAAAGGTATCTTCAAAAATAAAAGGAACTAATTTTTGAATAAAATGAAAACATTTTCAAAAAATAGTTAAATTTCCAACTAAAAAGTACATTTTCAACTAAAATAATGATTCTTCGGTAAAAAGAATGAAATTTTAAGAAAGTAGTTCAACTTTCAAACGAGTAGTAAAATTTTTCAAAGATATTATTTCTCGAGGAAAAAATTATTGTTAATATCCTCAACAAGAAATATTTCAATTTTGAATGAAAAAATAGTTGATATTTTAACAAGAAAATATTTTATTTGTAAACAAAAAACAGTTGAATTTAACCAAAAAGACAAATTTTCAAACAAGTAGATTTATTTTTCGGCCAACAAAGACAAATTTTTAACGAAGTGCATGGGTTTTTAAGCAAATAAATGAATTTTTAACTAAAAAAGATAAATTTTGTACAAAAATTGAAAGTCAAATTTTCAGTTTAGAAATTTATTTTCAACAGTTCAAGCAGTTAATTTGACCCAAAAAGAAAATTTGTCAACATATAGTTGAATTCTCAATAAATTAGTATAGTTTTCAACTAAAAAAAAAAATTTCAATCTAAAATGAAGAAGTTCAATTTCCAATTAACAAAATTAATTTTCCACCAAAATAATTAATGATTTTCTACCATTGAAGATGATTTTCAACAAAATACATGAAATTTCAATTTTAAAATAAAAAACATCAATTTTTGACCGAAGTACTTAAAATTTAAGTTAGACAAATTTATTTCCAAGCAAAAAATATTTTTGATTTTAATTAAAAACATTTTGATTCATACAAAAAGATACAATTTCAAGAAAATATTTTAACCCTCGACCAAATAGTTGAGGTTTTGACTAAAAAATATCAATTTTCAATCAAAAATGAAATAGTTCAATTTTCAATTACCAAAATTGATTTTCAACCAAAGAAGACTAATTTTGAAAAAATAGTTAAAATATTCAACATAATTTTTAACTAAATTTATTCGACAAAATAGTTCAATTTTTGAACACAGAGATGAACTCTCAACTAAAATGATGAATTTTCAATCAAAAATGGAATGGTTAAATTGGATGAATTTTCCACGAAATGCAAGAATTTTAAATGAAAAAGTTTAATTTCCCACTAAACAGATGAATTTTCAAATAAAGTGATGAGTCATCAACAAAAAAAAATCTTTTCGGTAAAAAATTTATCTTTTTAGTTTACAATTCATGTAATCGGTTGAAAATTAATTTTTTTGGTTAAAAATTAATTTTTCTAGTTGAAAATTCGTTTCTTTTTAGTTGAAAATTAATTTTTTCAGTTTTAGGTTTGAATTGAGACTTCTTTTCTATATTGAATTTCCAACTTAAAAAGGATGGATTTTCAGAAAAATAGTTCACTTTCAACCATGAAGATAAATTTCAACTAAAATTATGAATCTTCAAAAAAAAAAAAAAAATCTTAACAAAGTAATTCAACTTTCAACCAAGAAGTTGAATTTTCAACCCAGAAGATTGATTTTCCAACAAAGACGAATTTTCAGAAAAGTACAAGAATTTGTAACCCAAAAGTTTAACTGCGAAAATAAAAGGAGCTAATTTTTAAACAAAATGAAAAAATTTGCAGAAAATATTTAAGTTCCCAACATATTTTCGACGAAATACTTGATTTTTCAACCAAATCAATAAATTTTTAACTAAAAAAAGATCCATTTTCTACAAAAATGAAATAGTCAAATTTTCAGTTGGAAAAATTAATTTTCAGCAAAAAAAAAACAACGAATTTTCAACAAAGTAGAAGAATTTTTAACTAAAAAGTTGAATTTTCAAAATAGGAAGAATTAATTTTGAAAAAAAAGAATTTGAAAAAATAGTTCCATTTTCAACCAAAAAGTACATTTGCAACTAAAGTGATGATTCCTTATTAAAAAAATGAAATTTTGACTAAGTAGTTCAACTTTTCAAAGTAGTAAAATTTTCAATCAAAGAGATTAATTCTAAGAAAAAATGTTATAGTTGATATCTCCACCAAGAAAGACTTTAATTTTAAATAAAAAACAGTTGATATTAAAAAAAAATTGATTTTAATTTTTTTTAAGCGGTTGAATTAAGCCAAAAATATGAATTTTCAACAAAGTAAATTTATTAATATACCAATAAAGACGAATTTCCAACAAAATAAATTATTTTTTAACGAAACAAATACATTTTTCACTAAAAAAGATCAATTTTTTAGAAAAATGAAATAGTTCAACTTTCAGTTGAAAAAATTTATTTTCATAAAAAAAAAACAACGATTTTTCAACATAACAGTTCAATTTTCCACCATAGAGATTAATTTTTAACTAAAAAGATGAATGTTTTTTACAAGATAATTAAAAAGAATTTCTAACAAAAATGTAATGGTTGATATTTCCACCAAAAAAAATTTCAATTTTACATCAAAATCATAAATGAAATAGTTAGATTTTCAGTTTAAAAAAATTTATTTCAACTACAACAACAAATTGAACTAAAATGATGAATATTGAAAAAAATCAATTTTTAATAAACTAGTACAAGTTTCACCAAAGTAGTTTAATTTTCAAACCAAAACAAAAAATTCCCAGTTGAGAATAATTTTCTGCCACAAAAGAAAGTTTGAAAAAATACAAGAATGTTCAACGAAAGCTTTTGAATTTTTAATTAAAAAAGATTAATTTTCAACACAAAAAAAAGGAAGAATTTTCAAAAAAGTAGTTACATTTAATACGATTTTTTAGTTGAAAAAGTAAAAAAAAAAAATAGGCAAATTGTTGAATTTTCAAGTTGAAAGAAAAAAATTTGTGAAAATGCAAGATTCTGCCGAGAGATGAATTTTCAAATCAAAAATTCGAATTTTCAAGAAGGGTCAAAATTTTCAACAAGAACAATTTTTTTTAATTTATTATTTCAGTTGAAAATTAATATTATTAAGATGGAACATTTTTTTTTCAACTGTCTTTTAAAAATTCTTGAGATTTTTTTTCTCTTTCGAATGCAGTTTTTGTTTGTTTAAATACATCTCTTTTGGTGGAAATTTAATTTTGGTTAAAAATTCAACTTAATGAAAATTCATCTTTTTTGGTTCAATTCAATTATTATAATTTTTTTTTTTTAAATCAAAGCTTTGGTCAAATTGTACTGTTTTATATTGAAAATGAATATACTTTTTGGTTCAAATATAATTTATTATATTTTTATTTTTATAGAGAATAAAACTTATTTTACTACCCAATTTGTTCCGTAACTTTCAATCTGTGAATGTCAATTTTGGCTAATTTTTATAATTCATCAAAATGTAGGAATCTAGTCAAGAACTTTGATTTACTAATAATTTTACTAATTGATTCCAGCAGAAAAGTCAGTCACTTCTATTGACTGAAAATCAGTCTCTTCAGTTAATTTAATTAGTCAAATTTTGACTGATTTTAATTCCCGAGTCTACACGCAACAGAAAACCAAGAAAATTTCTACACAGTTCGTGAAGTCAATCACAATTTGTCTAAACTAAAAAATCCAAACTGTACACAATTCTGACAAAAAAAAAAAAAATTTTCTACCCGGAAGAAAACGAAAAATCTCTACAACAATCGCAAATTGAAGAAACGAGACACCTACCCCCTTGGGTGAGCGAATCGTGCAGAGAAAACCGAGCACAGCTCGAGAATGCGAGACAAAGAGAGAACGAGCCAACAGGAAAGTGTGTGCGACGTTGCGCTTGAAGTGGGAGGGGGGTGGGGGGTGAACAAGAGTGGTAAAAATGAATCGATAGGCGGAGTTTTTCGTGACGCACCGCGAGGAGTCGCCGGGAGTGGGGAGAGCAATAGGCGGAGTCGGGCTGATTTAGGGCCGCCATTTTGTGACAATGGACGAGAGGGGGTATGCCTATCTGATTGGCTGATCTACGGACTTCTCTCGTCCTCGACAAGCTTCTACAGATTGTTCGGTTGTACTCTGACGGTACTCTCCAGCCACCCGGCAACTTTTCCGTTCACCCCCTCCCGAACCCCTCGACCCCCACTCATTCCGCGCAACCCCCACCACGATCGCGTCGTCCCCTTCTCCGTACTCAACTCGACGATTCTACGTACTGCACACATTCGTCCCAACATCTGCGGATGGCTCTTAAGTTGCAGCTAAGGACGATTGATTCGGGGAGGGGGCTTTTTTATTTGAGGACAGTTTTTCTTTATGTTGGAAAATTAAGTGTTTGGAAAATTATGGCTGGTAATGACAGGAGAGGATAATTGAATGATTATTGATTCTTGTTTCAGTGGGCGGTAATTAGGAAGTCAATTACATTTCTATAGGAATTACTGAAAAATAATTTTAATTATTTGTGATTGTTAATTATTAATGCCTCTACTGCGATTCTTGTACAGTAATTATTACCATATGTACATATTTTTACGATTTCAAATATAATTTATCATTTCTAACTGAGAATATGGCAAATTTCACAATTCTTTTCATCTGATTTTAATGGATTTTTCTACGAAATTCAAATTAGAGTTTTCTACCCCCCCCCCCCCCCCATTTATAAATCCCTCCTGGATTTTCATAACGTTAGAAAACCCCAACAATATGGGTATCTACGGAAAGGTCTTGGAGATCATAGTTCAAATTTTAGTTTATCCCCCCCC
>CAKNXH010084259.1:17320-35065 GCA_932178445.1 Andricus quercusramuli
TTTCAAGATCAAAATATTAATTTTTAAACAAAAAATAAGTTTGAACGAACAAAATTGAATTTTCCATCCAAAAAGACGAATTTTTCAACCAAAAGAGATGAATTTTCAACGGAATAGTTTTATTTCCAAACGAACAGTTGCATTTTTATACAAAAAAGATGAAATTTCTCTAAAACAGATGAATTTTTGATTAAAACAAAAAAAAAAGTTGAATTTTCATCCAGAAAAGCTTTCAGTTCATTTTTTAACACCAAAATATGAATTTTAAACAAATAGAAAATTTGCTACAAAACAGTTACATTTCCAACAAAACAGCACAATTTTCAACCATAATGTATGACTTTTTAACAAAATTTTAGAATTTTAAAACTAACAGTTCCATTTTTATCCAAGAAAGACGTAATTTCTGCTAAAGCAGGTGAATTTTGAAATCAGAAAGACACATTTTTGAGAAAGTGTTGAATTTTCAACCAAACAGTTGCGTTTTTGTCCAAGAAAAATGAAAATTCTACTAAAATAGGTGAATATTTCAATCAAAAAGACGAATTTTCAAAAAAAGAATTGAATTTTCATTCGAAAGGATTTCAATAGACTTTTTTACAGAAGAATAGAAATTTTAAACAAAAAGTAAATTTTCTAGGAAATATTTGAATTTTTAACAAAACAACAGAATTTCCAACCAAAAGTATGACTTTAACAAAATAGTTTTATTTTCAACCAAACAGTTGCATTTTTATCCAAGATGAAATTTCTCTTAAAACAGATGAATTATTAATTTAAAAAAAGTTTTTTTTTAATACTTGAATTTTCATCCAGAAAAGATTTCAGTTTTCTTCTCAACACCAAAATATTAAATTTAACCACAAAGTAAATTTTCTACAAAATAGTTAAATTTTCAATGAAACAGCAGAATTTTTAAGCAAAAAGTATGACTTTTCAACAAAATTGTTGCATTTCAAACCAAACAGTTGCATTGCTATCCAAAAAAGATGTAATTTCTGCTAAAGCAGGTGAATTTTTAAATCAGAAAAACAAATTTCCAAAAAAGAGATGAATTTTCAACAGAACAGTTGCATTTTTATTCAAGAAAGATGAAACATTTCTTTTAAAATAGATGCATTAAAAAAAACTTTAAAAAAATAACTGAATTTTTAACCAAAAAGTATGACTTTTTAACAAAATTGTTAAATTTCAACCAAACAGTTGCATTGTCCGAGAAAAATGAAAATTCTACTGAAACAGGTGAATTTTTAAATCAAAAAGACAAATTTAAAAAAAAAGAGTTGCATTTTCATCCAAAAGGATTTCAATAGACTTCTCTACAGAAAAATACAAATCTTAAACAAAAAGTAAATTTTCTGGAAAATAGTTGAATTTTCAACAGAACAGTTGCAATATTTCTACTAAAAAAAGATGCATTTTTAAATTAAAAAGACAAGTTTTCAGAAAAAATATTTTTCATCCAAAAGATATTTCAGTTGACTTATCAGCAACAAAATATGAATTTTAAACAAAAGGTTAATATTATACAAAAACAGTTGAATTTTTAACACAAAAAGAAGAATTTTCCTACCGTAACAAATCGTAACAAAATGTCTAGACTCCGGCCCCCCCCCCCCCCTGAGCTGGTACGTAAGTTAAGTACAGTCCCTTACCGTCCCAGTCTTTTGCATTTCAGAAGACGGTGCTTATGTGGGACAGCATTTCCTCTTCACGATTCACATCATCATTAATTTCTTCCTCATCATCTGCATCAACATCAACATCTGAAACTGTTTTGCATTATTAATACAATCTGATCTCAAAATTACATTTCCACATTTTAATCCACAAATAATCCCCCTTATGCTGCCACGGGAGCGATAACATGCATAACTTAAAACGTAGAATTCAAAATATAACCTCCAAATTGCAACTACTTGTTTTACAAAAAAGCGCTACCGAGCGAAGAAATATCCAATAATAATTTTTTTGACTAAAATGAGGAACTCGAATATTTAGGTTAGAACTTGGATCCAGTACAATACAATTAAATATGCCATGCAATTTAATAATACCATAAAAAAAATATAATACCATAAAAGACTTACCTTCGTTGCTTTCGTTTTCATCGCGTAAATACGGAATTTTGCTGATGGCACGATGCTTGCGAACTCGCGGTGTGCTCCTCAATTTTGGCATTTATTATTAATGTGTTAAAAATATATTATACGGACGATCACTCTCAGCACATTTGCAACACAACACCATGAAGGAAAACAAAAATTAAGGTTATGTTCGTGGTTATATTACATCTAGTGCATATGGGTCAAGATGGCGCTGCGAAGAGCCCATATGACGTCACATTTCATAGCCCGGTCTGGTACGAGTCAGGGCCACAGAATTCTTCCTATCGGGACCAGATAGTACACATCGGATCAGGCCCTAGTCGGTAATCGGTAATATATATGGCGATTTCTGCACGGGCTAATTCAAAATCAGTCGATATTAAAAAAAAAAAAAATTAATTTGAAATATAAAAAACACGATTTAAGATACAATAAAAAAAGACGAAGATTCAAAAAAATAGTTGAATTTTTAGCTGAAAATATCAATTTTCATACAAAATTGGAATATTTTGATTGACAACATAATTTGCAATGAAAAAAAAAATTTCAACCAAAAAAATTAATTTTCCACATAAAAGACAAATTTATCACAAAATAGATTTTTTTAATATGAAAAATATCCCTTTTTAACCAAATATGAAAAAAAAATTTCAGTTTGGAGAAATTATATTCAAACAAAAAACCCTCAATCAAAAAAATGAAATTTTAACAGATTCAACATTCAAGCAATTAGTTAAATTTTGAACCAAAAAAAATGACTTGTCAACGAATAAAAATGTTGAAGTTGAAATTTCAAATAACAAAGTTTTTAATTTTGAATAAAAAACAGTTAACGTAAACCAAAAATATGATTTTTGAACTAACAAGATTTATTTTCTACACCAATAAAAATGAACTTTGAAACTTTGAACTTTGAAATGAAAAAAATAAAAATGAATCAGTAACAGCCACTGTCCGAATCAGTAATCTAGAATGATATCTAGCCTGTAACGGTCATTGATTAAATCAGTCATTTTGAATTACGTGATATAACCAATAAATTTCACGAATTAAATCAGTCATTTTGATTGATCTAATCCGTAACTTTCAATATGTTAGTCATTCAATTATGTTTAATTTTAATCATTAATTAAAATGTAATTTTATGCAGAATGTTAATTTAGTAATAATTTTACTATTTTATTACAGCAGACAAATCAGTCACTTCTATTGACTGAAAATCAGTCATTTGAAGTGACTATTATATTGACTGATTCATCTCATGAAAGGACTGTCTTTTAAGTTGGAATGATTGATTTTTCAGTGAAAGCATGCTTAATTGATTTGATAAGTCAAATTTTGACTGATTTGAACTTAGAGTGCTTGAAAAGTGAAGAGTTTGAAAATTTATCTGTTCTGGTAAATTTTTTTTTTTTATAAAAATCTATCTGTTTGGTTGAAAATTTAACTATTTTTTGAATAAAATTAGTTCTTTTTCAGTTGAAAATTGGTCTTTCTTAGTTTTCGCTAAAAAATTCTTCCATTTTTTTGAAAATACGTCTTTTGACAGAAAATTATTCTCGGTCGGATATTTTTCTTTTTGACTGAAAATTAAACAACTTTGTTGAAAGTTAAAGTACTTTGTTTAAAATTTCTTTTTTTTTATGATATTCATTTTCGTTAAAAATACGTTTCTTATGTTGAATATTGAACTATCTTGTTCAAACTTCGTTTTTTAGTTGAAAATTAATTTCGTTTATTGAAAATTAAACTGTTTCATTTTTTATCACAAATTAATTTTTTTCTGATGATAATTTAACTATTTAATTAAAATTGTTTATATTCAATCAAAAATTAATTTTAATTGTTAAAAAAGAAATATTCTTTGTTGGAATTTTGTTTTAATTCAACTGTTCTTCAAATTTAGAATCGAAATCTTCTTGGTTCAAATATCTTACGTTTTTATTGATTTTTTTTTTAATATCAACAATGACATTTCTTTGAGAACTCATCTCTTTCGGCTCAAAATTTTAGTATTTTGTTGAAAATCCAACTTGCTAAATATTCATTTCATCAGCTAAAAATTTCACTATTTTGTTGAAATTTCACTTTTCATCTGAAAATTTGACCATTTTATTTTTGATTGAAAATCGGACATTTTAGTTGAAAATTCTCATATTGAATTTTTCATTTAGAATTCATCCTTCTTGGTGGAAAATTCAACTACTCGGTTGAAAGTTCCATTACTTTTTTCAAAATTTGTTTCATTAGTTGAAGATTCATTAATTTTGTTGTCAATTCGTTTTTTTGCAATTAATTTTGTCAATGCAAAATCGAACAATTCCATTTTTGATCGAAAATTGATCTCTTTAATAGAAAATTGAACTACTTTGTTAAATGTTGAGCTGCTTTGTAAAAATACATTTTTTGGTTCATGATTCCTCATTTTGGCTGATGCTAATTGATGTTGACCAGTTAAGAATTAATTAGATGTTTAGTTTTTTTGGTATAGTGGTCTAAATTATTGTATCTTCTTTCAACATTATTTTATGATTAGCTGATGTTAATTGATTTTGCAAAAGTAAGAATCAATTAGAAGAAGTTAAATTTCGTTGATGAAAAAGTCCAACAAGATACCAACAGAACTGAACATTTTCTGATTAATTCATACCTGGTCAACATCAATTTATCATCAGCTAATCATACAAGACTGTTGGAAGAAGATAAAACAATGGAACAAATCAACTACACACATGGTGTCTTCTTGATTGGAAGTGGAATCGGACCAGTATACCAAGAAAATTCAACATCTACTAATTAAATTCTTATTTTGTCAACATCAATTATCATCAGCTTATGATACAATACTGTTGAAAGAAGATGTAAAAATGGAACAAACAACAATACAGATTGTTCCTTTCTGAAAATAAAAGGAGAATTGGACCAGTATACCAGATAAAAAGGAAATGTTTTCATGTTCTTACCTGATCAATATCAATTATCAACAGCTTATCATACAACACTGTTGGAAGAAGATACCAAGAAAATCCAACAGCTAATTAATTCTTACCTGCTCAACACTGATGAACATAAGCTAATCATACAAAACAATTGGAAGAAGAAACAATAGAACAAACCATTTCTACAGATGGATTCTTTCTGAGGATTGGAAATATGATTTGACCGGGATACTAACAAAACAAAAAAAAGGAAATCTTACCATATTCTTACCTGATGAATATCAATTATCATCAGCTGATCGTACAACACTGTTGGAATAAGATACAGCAATGGAACAAATCAACTATAGAGATAGATACTTTCTGAGGATTGAAAATATAATCCAACCAGCATAGCAATTAAATTCAACATCTGTTAATTGATTTTCACCTGTTCAACATTGGTAAACAATAGCTAATCATACAAAACAATTGGAAGAAGATACAATAGAACAAACCATCCCTGCAGATAAATTCTTCCTAAGGATTGGAAATATAATTCAAGCAGAATACCAACAACATCCAACATCTTCTAATTAATTCTTACCTGTTCATCATTGATGAACATTAGCTAATCATACAAAACAATTGGAAAAAGATACAATAGAACAAACAATATCTACAAATCGATTCTTTCTAAGGATTGGAAATCTGACTGGACCGGATACTAACAAAAAAAAAAGGATATCTTATCATATTCTTACCTGATCAATATCAATTATCATCAGCTTATCATACAACACTGTTGGAATGAGATACAGCAATGGAACAAATCAACTATACACATGGGCTTTTCCAGAGGATTGGAAATATAATTGAACCAAAATAATAACAAAATACAGCATCTTCTAATTAATTCTTACCTGCTAAACATTGGTAAACATTAGCTAATCATACAAAACAATTGGAAGAAGATACAATAGAACATACCAATTGGAAAAAGATACAATAGACATACCATCTCTACAGATCGATTCTTTTTAAGGATTGGAAATATAATTGGACCGGAAAACCAACAGAATCCAACATCTAATTAATTCTTACCCTGTCAACATCAATAAACACCAGCTTATGATACAATACTGTTGCAAAAAGATGCAACAATGGAACAAACAACAATACAGATAGTTTCTTTCTGAGGATTGGAAGTATAATTGGACTAGTACACCAAAAAAAGGAAGTCTTATATTCTTACCTAATCAAAATCAAGCATCCAGCTTATCATGCAACACTGTTGGAAGAAGATACAAGAATAGAACAAACCATCAATACAGATGGATTGTTTTTAAGGATTGGAAATATAAGTGGACCAGAAAACCAACAAAATCCAAGATCTAATTGATTCATACCTGGTCGACATCAATGAACAGCTAATCATACAACACGGTTGGAAGAAGATACAACAATAGAACAAACCATCTACAGATGGTATCTTTCAAAGGATTGGACCAATATACCAACAAAATTCAACATCTAATTCATCATTTTAGTTGCAAATTCATCCAGCAGTACAGGAATGTATGATAGATAGAGAAAAGTGTAATTTCCAAAGAACAACCGCGAGTGTTTCTTTGACGTGAGATGAATGAAAATGAGGGGGAGGTAGTAAATTGTGGTAGACCTTTCCTATTTCGTGTCACGACCTACGACAACCTGTAACTCAAGGGAGGGTTACGTCCTCGTCGCATCTCGGTCAGATTTCAGACTTCAGATTTCGAGGGGCGTATCTTAATCGACGTATCTCATCTAGATAGCCGCGCTATCAAGATTAACTCTCTACACGGGTATACATATACCTATATAGGCATATATCTCGAGTGTAATCTTCTCGCGAGAGGCACGTGGCACAAGGTTCTCGTTTCCCGATCTGATCTAAATTCGGGACCGTCGAAATGTTGCGAGACATCTCATTCATGGATATAATACCCAAGATCTCTCGTCATTCACCAGATTATTGAGTCTCCTGATTTTTTTCACGCCTTCTTTCATTAGTTTCAATTCTCGGTTGGATCTCCGAAAATAGCACGTGGGTGCTTTCACAGTCAGATCAGATAAGATATCGGATGGAGGATTCTTTATTGGATGATGCATCATCAGATCCTTAGGTCCGGGAAATCTTGAAACTCCTCACTTAAGGGCATTTCTCTTTCTGATGATTTCTTTAAAATATGCTGATTGAAACCTTCCTGGCGTTCTAGAAGAAGAGAAAATATTCTCGAGTCATTTATTATTCATTATTTATGTTATTAACTATTTGTTAATTACATACTATGTACTATCGATTTACCTTTGATTGGCGTTTCTGTTCTCAAGATTAGACCGTCTCGAGTCTAGACTCTAATCTGGCGCAAATGAGACTGTCTAGTCTGGGGCTAGTCAGTCCCTGTATAGAAACTCCAGTCAAAGCTAAATACGTAATTAATAACTGAATGCATATTTAAGAGTATGTAAGAACTTGAAATCTTCGCAATCCTTAGAAATTCCGTGAATCCTTTCTGGAAATTTTGGAAATCCGTCAAAAATTGTTTAAATATATTACGTATTTTCTTGAAATTCTTTTTAAGTGATTCACCTTTTTGAAAACTATGGAAATCCCTTAAAATTCTTTGAGATTCCGTGAAATTTTTTGAAATCATTAAAATCGCTTGAAATCTCCAAAATTCCATAAAATCCATTAGAATCTTTGAAATTCCGTTAAAATCCTTGAATTCCATAAAAATTTTCGGAATATTATAAGATCTCTTGAAGTTTTTCATACCTCTTCCAAGTTTATTGAAATGTTTAAAATCGGTGGTAATCTTTCGGAATCTCTTGAAATCCCTTAAAATATATTTAAATTCCTTAAAAACTTTTTTAAGTCATTCGAAATCCTCAAAATCCGTTAAATTTGTTTATAATATTCGAAAATTGTTTAATGTTTTTAAATGTCTCAAAATCCTGTTAAACCATCGAACGACCTTTAAATCTCTTAAAATTCCTTCCAATTTTTCCAAACCCTGTGAAATCCTTTGAAATCTCAAAGAACTCCTTCAAATCATAAAAATTCCATAAAAATTCCAGAGAGTTTTTTAAATCGATTGAAATTGTTAGAATCCCCTTAAAATTCATTGAAATGTTTGAAAATTTTGGGAATCCCATAAAATTCTTTGAGATTCCGGAAAGCTTTTGAAATCCCTTAGAATCTTCAAAATGTCATAAAAATCCTTTAAAATCGGTGAAAATTCTTTGAATTTCATAATACATTTTCATAAAATGTTTAAAATTCTTGGAAATCCCTTAACATTTTTGAAGATTTCGTGAAATTTTCTCAAAATCCTTTAAATCGCTTGAAATCTTAAAAATCCCTTGAAATCTGTTAAAATCTTTCAAAATTGGTCAAAATCTTTGAAAAATCGCAAAATATTTCAAAATTTTACGAGAACTCTTGAAATGTTTGGAATGCCTTCAAAATTCATTAAAATGATACAAAACGGAGGAAATCTTTCCGAACCTTATGAAATCTGAAATCCCTTAAAATATATTAAATTTTTAAAAATTTTTCGAAAATCATCAAAATTTTGAATTAATTCTTGAAAGTTCTTTAAAATTCTTCAAGATTTCGGGAAATTTTCTTAAAATCCTTGAAATGGCTTGAAATTCTAAAAATTCCATAAAAATCCCTTAAAATTGGTGAAATGCTTTAAAATCTCGCAAAGCATTTCAAAATATTGCGAGATCTCTTAAAATCTTCGAAATCCCTTCAAAATCGATTAAAATGTTAAAAAGCAGCGGGAATCTTTCCGAGCCTTATGAAATCTGAAATCCCTTAAAATATATTAAATTTCTTCAAAATCTTCCAAAAGCATGAAAATTCTTGAAATTCTGTGAAATCATCAAAACCCCATAAGTCTCTTAAGATCCGTTTGAATTCCTTAAAATATTTTGGAACTCTGAAATCTTTTGAAATCTCATAAAATCCCTTCAAATCACTTTACGTATTTAAAATTCCATAAAAATTCCTTAAAATCTCGTAAAAATTGTCTTTGAAATTCCTGGTAATATTTAGAATAATTATTAGATTCCTTGAAATTTTTAAATCCCTTTAAAATTCATTAAAATCTTTAAAATCTTTGAGAATTCCTTAGAATTCTTTGAAGTTTCGTGAAAACTTTTGAAATCCCTAATTTCCCTTAAAATCTTCGAAATGCGATACAAATCCTCTAAAATCTCTTCAAATCTCTTAAAATTGATTAAAATCTTTAAAATTCTACCAAATATTTTAAAATATCACCAGATCTCTTGAAATCTTAGAAATCCCTTTAAAATTCATTGAAATTTTCCAAATACGAGGAAATTTTATAATATATTTTTTTTAAATTCTGTAAAGTCTTTTGAAATCCTTAAAATTGCTTGAAAGTTTCAAAATGTCATATAAATCCCTTAAATTTTGTCAAAATCTTTTAAAATCTAAAATTCCGTTAAGTATTTCGAAATATTACGAGATACCTTGGAATATATCAAAATTAATAAAAATCTTCCAAAAGCCATTAAAATTCCTCGACATTCTTTAAAATCATTAATAATATCGGAAAATATTTTGAAATTCTGTTATGTTTTTTTCTTCCTTTAAATTATAAATAAATTATAAAAAAATTTCTTTAAATCTTCAAAATTCCATAAAAATCCTTCGAAATCCTTCAGAATTTGTCAAAATACTTTAGTGTGTCTTGAAATTCTTTAAAATCCCATAACTTCTACGGCTGATGGTGTTCAAGAATCTTTTTTCTTGTTGCAAATTAATTCATTAACTTATTAGAACTTCCGAATCCAAAAATTGTTTCCATATCTTACATCACTCGTGGGCTTGAATCCCAACATATTCATATTCTTCTCTATTTTTAATGGATTGTCCTGCATATAATTGTATTTCTATATAAAAAAAACAATTGAAAAAGCTTTTATCTGCTCGCGAATTATAAACCAGTAATAATTCTAATTTTTTCAGAATATTGAAACTACCAAAAAAATGTATCACTCAGTCAGCAAATATATTCCACCACAAAAAAATAATATTGTCCGATCAGATCGCTTCTAAGCAGAAGAAAATTGGCTCTTTCTGCAAATAATTAGGTACTTCAAATAACCATACTTTTAATTAAGTTTATGAATTGAACTGATAAGTATCATCGATTTTTCAACATTGCATTCAATGCACCGGAAATGGTTTCATTTCACGAGGAAGAAAGTACGCATGAGCCACGCCGTCGGAATAATGTATTGTTTCCAGCTTTGTTGGTATAGTCATTACAGCTGACTATTTGGCAGAGAATCACGGAATATTTGCCAATTGTCGCATTAAATTTGCATCGGTATACATTGAATTTTCCGTTCCCTCTACAAGGCTTGCAAACCAACCACTTATTACGTAAATTATGATAGCGAACGAATGATCTGTAACCAACGGATGCCAGATTCGTTCAGCGTCACTGCATCTTGCTCAAAATTAACTGCACCTCATAAACGACGTTTTGTCTTGATGTTGTCTGCTATAGGAAAAGTCTCATTATTTATATACAAATGCATATATACATATATATATATATATACATATATATATATATATATATATATATATATGTATGTATGTATATATATACATATGTATACGCATATATATTTAAATATAACATGTGTAATTATCGAATATAAGCATATAATAGGTGCTTATACTCAGAGCCTTATCAGAGTTATGTTTTTTTTCAATATCATGAATAACCGAAAATTTTTGTCTTCAAAGACAATACTCATTTTGTCTTATCATTTATGAGAAATCTGTTTTACAATTAACAATCAGACATTTTGTTTTCCTAATTATTAAAAATTTCAAGAAATTATGCCGATAAAGTAGAAACGCATTTACTACCTAAGTCGAGATCATTGATAGCACATATTTTTTTAGGAGGGTTTATGTTTATATAATAACAATTTTCCGATTTTGTTCGAAGTTGGCTCGAATTACAGTTCTTGATATGTAAACGTAAATTAGCAAATCAAATTCGCGATATTATTGCAATGTTTTTTCTTATCAGAGGTTGATAAATAATAATAGTGAAATTTGGTTTTTAGATGACTATGTCCCAATCATTTCTTTCAGTTCGACTGTCCTCGAAGATGACTTAAATGAAAGGTTTTCATATGTGGATGCGCATAAAAAAATAAAATTTCGCGTGTTGAAGTATTATTTTTTTTGTTATCGGCTGTTAACAAATAAGAAAAATTAGGCGATTTCGTTGTTTAGACACTAAACTAAAAGCTATTATTTTAGTCCGATTTTCTTCTAAGATGGCTCAGGTTTGAAATCTTGACATCGTAAATATGCAAAGAAAAATCAAATCAACGAATGATTTAACGAAGTTTTCTGTTATCAGAGGTCAAAAAAAAAATTCTGATTTTGGACTACTATCAGCTGGAAGCTGTTCTTTCAATTCGATTTTAGTTTCAGATGGCTCAAATTTAAGGTCCTTAAATGTGAATGTACATGAGAAAATCAAATTTGCGATGTTTTCGGCATGTTTTTTTTTTAAACAAAGGTCGAAAAATAATGAAAATAAGGAAATTTTGTTTTGCACTATGCTGAAAGCTTTTCTATTAGTCCAAATGTCTTTCAAGATGGCTCAAATTGAAGAACTGAGAATGTCAATGTACATGAGAAAATCAAATTTGCGATGCTTTTAGAATGATTTTTTTTTGTTTAAAAAAAGGTTGAAAAATAATAAAAATGAGGAAATTTCTTTTTTTGCCACTATGCTGGAAGCTTTTCTATTGGTCCGAATTTTTTTTAAGATGGCTCAAAATGAAGGCTTCAAAATGTGATTGTACATGAGAAAATCAAATTCGCGATGTCTTCGGGATGTTTTGTTTTTTTGAACAAAGGTCGAAAAATAATAAAAATGCGGAAATTTTTTTGCCACTATGCTGAAAGCTTTTCTATATTAGTCCGAATTTCTTTTAAAATGGCTCAAATTGAAGGCCTTAAAATCTAAATGCACATGAGAAAATCAAATTCGCAATTTTTTCGGGATGTTTCTTTTTTTTGAACAAAGGTCGAAAATAATAAAAATAAGGAAATTTTTTTGCCACTATGCTAAATGCTTTTCTATCAGTCCGAACTTCTTTTAAGATGGCTCAAATTGAAGGCGTTGGAATGTGATTGTACATAAGAAAATCAAATTTGCGATGTTTCCGGGATGTTTTTTTTTTTTTTTTCTAACAAAGGTCGACAAATAATAAAAATAAGGAAAATTCCTTTTTTGCCAACGGGGTGGGAAGCTTTTCAATTGTCCGAATTTCTCTTAAGATGGCTCAAATTGAAGGCGTTGGAATGCGTATGCGCATATGGAAATCGAATTCGTGATGTTTTTTTTCAAAAGTTTTTTTTTAAACAAAGGTTGAAAAATAAGAAAAATAAGAAAATTTTTTCCACTACTACACTGGAAGTTTTTTCGATGGTCCGATTTTCTTTTAATATGACTCAAATCAAAGGCGTTGAAATGTGAATGCGCATAAAGAAATCAAATTCGTGTTTTTTTTTTCAAGCGAATTTTTTTTTATAAGCGTTTGAAAAATAAGAAAAATAACGAATTTTTTTACGACTACGTTGACAGCTTTTCTATTAGTCCGATTTTCTTTTAAGATGGCTTAAATTGAAGGCCTTAAAATCTGAGTTTGCATAAAGAAATCAAATTCGCAACGTTTCAGGTTTATTTTTTGACATTAAAAGTTGAAAAATAAGAAAAATGAGTAAAGTTTCATTTTTACAACATTATATGCTGGAAGCTTTTCTATTAGTCCCAATATTCCAAATTGGCTCAAATTAAAGACTTAAACATGTGGACGGATATAAAAAAATAGAATTTGCTATGTTGAAGTCACAAAAAATGCCACAGTATCAAGTTGAGCTAGAAAAAAAAAATCGTTGCACAATGGGTAGTTTTCATTTGTTGCATAATGTAGTTGTCAACTACTCACAACCTTTTCTCACTCTGTGTATCTTTGTAGTATAATATTTTTCTATCAGATGTTAAAAAAGTGAAGAAATTTCATTATTTGTACTACCAAGCGGGAAACTTTTCTTTCAGTTTGATTTTCTTTCAAGATGGTCCAAACACTCTTAAAAAATTTTATTGTAATTTTACAATATAATAATTGCAATTTTACTTTAAAATACGGTGCTTGCAATTAGATATCACAATTTGTACTGTGCAAAGTTTTGTGAAGTCACAAAAAGATGTCATTAAAAAATAACATTTTTTCCCTTATATCCTGAAAAATTTAGTCAGTGGAGTAGAAAACTGTGAAAAACCAAAACTCCCGAGAGTAAGAGATAACGACCAGATAAGTTCGCATGTAGGAATTCGATATCTTGCACACAAATCCATAAAGATTTAAATTTATGCCTAAACTCTCTCAAATTGACTGCAAAATGACACTTTCCCCCGTACATTTTTTTCTCTAAAATTTCACGAATGACAGGAGGTCGTTACAACAAGCTTTTGTTCCGCGAGCATAAACTCGCTTTTTTCGCAGTGTTGACAGAAGCACCGAGAAGGCATAGTAAGTTGGGTTAGGTAAGCCTCTCTCTTTGGAGGGGGAAAAGCGTGGGAAGGGGGTGGGGTGAGTTACCGCCTGTTCGGAGGTGGACCCCCATTTCGTAGGCGTTTCTTCACTCTCCCGATTTCACCCGAGTACCGACGGAGATACTCGACTCATGGTGAACGTGGGGGCTTCGCAGGTTTATTATTTCGTGCGCTTTAGTTCCGCGCCGGGTGCCACGATAGTTGCATCGACGAGTCGTGCGCGCGCGTTTTTCAAATACTTCCTCTGCATTCGCTCGTTTTATGTGACTCGAGCGTGTCGAAGTTGAAAATCAGTTTCACAGTCAGGAATTCGTTCAGAAACCTTGGAATTAGTTCGTCAGTCTTGGAGTCAGTTCTAAACGTCTTGGAATCAGTTCTAAACATCTTGGAATCAGTTATAAACATCTTGGAATCAGTTATAAACGTCTTCGAATCAGTTCTAAACGTCTTGGAATCAGTTCAAAACGTCTTGGAATCAGTTCGAAAAGCAGGACATCGACCGAGAGAAAGTTTGTTTCACGGATTTTTCTTTGGACCTACTGAAGCCAAGTACATCAGAGAAGCCCGCCGGGACAAGTTGAAAATGACAATGTGCTGTGTGTGTGTACAGTGCAGTGTCTTGGTGATAACTTAGTGATAACACGCGCGTCACCTACAAACTAGTCGCTTTTTGCCTTTATCGTTGGATTGACACTTGAGATAAGGTAAGGAGTTTACTGTTGATCTCGAGTCGATTTATCAGAGTGATCACGGATCGAGTGCCGTGTAGAGAAGTTCTGGGCATATTTTGTTTTTTTCGTCTATTTGAGTTCAAAGATCAGTGATAAGGTGCCAGATTTGGATTTCGAGTTCCCGATTTTTCAAAATCGGTGAGGATATATTGCTCATAAGTTGGTGAAGGTGTGTGTTGAGTGGAAACTTCAGAAAACGTGGAAATATTCATAAAAGACTGAAAAATGGGTTTTACTATCTATGATCCTGGATTTTTGAATTCAGGACCAAGTTTTTTAATTTAGGACCAAATTTTGGAATTTAGGACCAAATTTCAAAATCCAGGATCATGAACTGTATAATCCATTTTGCTCATAGTAGAATTCATCAATTCAACTCATTCTCTCGAGCCTTTTCTATAAAATGATTAATTAAAATTTGGCCTATCATATCAAATCCTCACATTATTAAGTTCTGGAGAAAAAATGCAAAGTCCAGAATAGCTTTTCCTTTAATGACTAGAATTTAGTACTCCGCATTCTTGAAGAGCTTCAGAATTTAAAACACTTAACAAGTAACTTCTGTAAATGGACAAACACTTTTGGTTTCCAGCCTCAATTAGTAAATATTTTTAAGGAGATATTTTGTGAAAGTGGAAAGACAAGATATATTAAATCGAGACTGAAGCTCGGAAAACTTACGCAAAGAACAGGATGAGTGACGTTCAGCTAAACTCGTTTGAGTTGTTCTTGCCATTTGTCATTCTTCATTGTGACAGTAAAAGACAACATATAGAGAATTGGGATACATAACAGAAGGATTTCCAAATCACGGCTTTGATAAATTCAGAAATTGCCAATATATTCTAACATTTGTGATTGTTGCAAAACAAATCTGTTTTATTTGAAACTGAGCTAAAAAAGGTCTTTAACAAGTGCTAATTGTCGGCAATAGTAAAAGCTGCTTAAGTACCGATAGTGTCTAACTTCGTGAGCTTTCTGATACGTTCGGGCATATCAGTTTTTAAGATTTGCCCATTTTAGATCATTATTTTGGAAAACTGAGGAAAGATCAGCCTCTAAAGAACTACATTTGGACGAGGATTAACCGTAATCTTGGATTAAAGTCTAAACTTTTTTATCTTCTCGAGAGGATCCGTTTTTGGAATAGGCCCAACTAACAAGAAAAATTCCAATTTGCGAATTTTTTTCTGAATCTCAACACACACTGTTCTTAAACGGTGTTTAGAGTTACCGAAATTCGGTGAGCGTAGGACAAATATTTTCGGTATGTCTACAGACATAGAGAGTTCATCATATAGATAGTAGATAATAGATGAAAGATAGCTTCTATCTTTAAAGCTGTCGTAAACCTTTCTGCAAGACATCAAATCAGGACAGGCTCGTTAAAAATCAATTAGTCACTCGCATCTTATATATCCTCTCATAAAGTAAAGACCTAAAAAGCAATATTCCATTTGAAGCTTTCCATTCTGAATCACGATTGGAAGAAATTGCGAAATTAATAGTCCTGAGATTCTTTCATTTACATGTTCCTAAATTATATACAATTTGCTATATATTTTTGAACTGTAGAAATAGCCTTTCATTCAGAAAAACATGTGTCAGTGTAAATATATATGTTTATAGTAAAGACATTGTTCTAGGAAAATTATATGGAATAGTAAAAACCATGTACTTCCACACTTGGTATTTTTCTTCATCGGCAAAGCTAAATGACTGAGAATGGTTAGTTTTTCAATAAAGTAACGTAATTGCTTCTGATTAGGAAAGATGAAGTGTAAATGAAATTATCAGATAAAATTTGAATATTGATATGGAAAGTAGATTCTTTTGATTTAGGGGTTAATTTTTTTTCTGATTGGGTTACTGCTAGTAGGATTCTTTAATTATATGAGATTTGTAATTGAGTCGGAATGTTGATAAGGAATATCGGTGAAAAATTGCACAATTTACTTGTAATATTCGAACTTTGTGATAGGCGCGTTATAGAGTTAAGCAGGTACTCATTCCGTCGGCACAGGTAGATTAGCCCCATACAATCCAAGTATTGTTGTAACTGTCTATTCCAGTAGATTACTTCACTCACTGACAAAACATAATTAAGACAAATTTAATAACTTTCACAAGAATTTTAGTTATATGTTGACTTAACTGAACTTCTCGTAAAATGTACTAAAAAGTCATGTTGTCCATATTTGTACCAATCGTGCTGTAAATTTCACGGATCCTTTTTCTGCGTCCTGCTATTCACATTCCTCACTTAAAGAAACGGTTTTTTGTATAACATCAATTTCGCACATCTTCAGAATGTCAATTTTCCACATTCGTTGTCGAGGAGATTTTATTGGTTCCATGATGCCCTCACATGGAATCGGTTTTCATAATTTAAACAAAAAATTATGTAAGACATTGAACTTTTTTCGTGTAACTTATATTTACGACTCTTAGCCCCCATAAAGAAGGTTTTGTTAGAGTGATATTTCATCAATGCGATCCAAAATATTCGTTCAATAATAAAAGGTGTTTTCGGCTCTCCGGTCAATGTTTATTGATTCCGTTCCGACATCAAGATTGCAATAGTAACTTAATAGTGTATACCTGTGGCCAGAATTATAAATTAAACATTTCATATCGAAATTCAAGTATTTCTTCAGAGTGAACACATTTCTTTCCAGTTCATGTTTGTACTATTAGCGTCATTTCCGGTGACCAAGTGCAGATTTGGGCAGAACTTCTTCTTTCTTATCAAAAGTGAATCTCCGGATATTTCTGTCGACGGGCAGAATTAAAAAAAGCGGAACATGTCTATCTGTGAGACACCGGGAAAAACAATAAACCGAGCCGGGGTTGTTGCATTCAGCGATAGGGAACGCGGAGCATATTGCCGGTCTATACAAAGCTATAATTGGTGATTTGCAAGTATAATCTCGTAGCAGTTTGTGTTTTCATTTATTAGCCGCGAATTGCCTCCGCTTATTAGCGCAGCGACGCATTTAAAATAACTCGACGACGCTCAAGTATAGTTCGAAAAAGGGAGACGTAAATTGCCGATTCGAAATGCATTTGTGCGGGAGTCTTTTGTTCTGGTCGAGATATCGCCTTCATCAATATACCTTAAAACTTCGACTGTAGAAGAGACTTCCGAAGATTAACCGTTGCTGAAAAATTCAGAAGAGATCCCTCAACCGTGAGAATTTTTTCGCTTTTATTGGTGCTCGCAAAAAGTTGCGATTTTCTCGCACTACGCTACAATTAATGGCAGAAATAGATTTCCCGTGAAGTTTTGAACGGAAGTTGTAAAATTTAACTT
>CAKNXH010084260.1:0-14565 GCA_932178445.1 Andricus quercusramuli
ATGAGAATTCGCCAGCAGTCAATAGAAGCTCCAAGTATGTCCTATCTGGGAAAGATCATCTCGATTCTCGAACGACTGTAATACACTTATCTGGCAGTCAGTCCCGTCCGGTCAGATATTGAGAACCAGGAAGGTGGGGTCGAAATCGTGTCAGGGCGTGTCGCAGATAAGTGGAAGACTTTTCTTCCCGGTTTCTTGAAAATCACTAGAATCAGACTTTATCGATATAGCTTATTGCTGGTCGACCTTATCAGTTCCAGAGGCGTGGTGTTAGTTGCCGTCGCTCATGTTTGCGATAACCCATTCAGATGACATGTGTCCACTGACCAGTCGATTTTCGACTCCAACACATTTTTTATCAACTCTCGAATCTTCAATTCACCACCAGTAGCTGATCTTCCAGCTTTCCTTTGTTTCTTCATATCTGATCCTAGCTTCACAAATTCTTTCATCCATTCACTCATTCATCGACATCACAAAGTTAGGTGATGTGTTTTTGATACGAATTTTTATAAATTGAAAGAGAATTTCTGCAATTTTTGTTTTAAGCCTAAAAAAGTTGTTTCAACAAAGTTATTTAAAAAAAAAATTTTTTTAAATTGAAAATCTTCATCAGCTGATGAAGTGATGTTCTAAGGGCTTATCATTGATTTGTCATCTTAGTTTATGAGTTTTTTTTAAAAAAAGTTTCAAATAAAAGGATAAACTTTCAACAAAAAATGAAATAAATAAATTTTCATTCAGAAAAGTTACTTTTTAAACAACAATAACAAATGATCAACAAAATAGTTAAATTTGTAACCAAACAGATGAATGTTTCACTCAAGAAGATAAATTTGCCAACCAAAACTGGAATAGTTAAATTTTCAACCAAAGAAATGAATTTTCAAACGAAAAGATAAATTTCAACCAAGAAGATTAATTTTTTGCCAAAAAAGACGAATTTTCAACAAAATTAATGTATTTTTGAACAAAAAAAACAAATTTTCAACAAAAGAGTTGAATTTTCAACCAAAAAATATAAATTTGTATTCAAAAATTGAATATTTAAATTTTCGGTGTGAAAATTAATTTTTAAACAGAAAGTAACGAATTTTAAACAAAATAGATTTTTTCAACGCGAACAGTAATTTTTGTACCAAAAAAATCAAGTTTCCACCAAAAAAGAGTTTTTCGCAAAATACTTGAATTTACAACCAAATAGTTTAATTTTCAAATGAAAAATGTACATTTTTGAACAAAAATGAGATAGTTAAATTTTCAGTCAAAAAAAACTAATTTTCGAAAAAAAAATTTCTGACGGAAAAAATTAATTTTTAACTGAAAGGATGAATCTTTAATAAAAAAAAATTATTTTTACCTAAATTGATCATTTTTTAACCTAACAGATGAGATCTCAACCAAAAATATTAATTTTCTATAATCTATTAATATGAAATAAATTAAAATCAAAATAGAAGACAAAATTCTTAAATGTTGATATTTTTCAAGATCAAAAGTCAAGAGTTTTCAATTCAAAATCTTTCAAATAAAATAATTTTTTTTCAGTGAATTTTCAAACCGAAATGATGCATTTTTCAAAAGAGTTGAGTTTCCAACCAACAAATATTTTTCATCAAAAACGAAAAAAAAACGTACTTCAAAATGCTGAATTTGAAAATGAAAAAAGATTATTTTTTATTAAAATTTTTGAATTCTCAGCAGAATACTCAAATTTTTTACCAAAAAGAAGTGACTTTGAACCAGAACGATAATATTTTGTATAAACATAAAAGTTATTTTTTTTATACTTTTGTGATAGGCTACATTTTTCATACAAAAAAATTCGAAAAACATAGTTATATTTTTAAGCAAAAAAATAATTTTCAACTAAAATAGTGGATCTTCAACTAAAAAAATGAATTTTCAACCCAAAAGGTGTATTGTCGACCAAAAAAAAGACGAGTTCTTATCAAAAATACGTGAGTTTTCAATGAGATAGTTGAACTTTCATTTTAAATAAAAAATAATAATTTTCAACAAAAAAACAACAAATTTTCAACCAAATCGTTGAATTTGAAAACAATAATAATTTTCTACTAAGAAGACGGTTTTTCAGAGAAATACATGGATTATTCAACGAAATAGTTAAATTTCCAACCACAGTTTAATTTTTATCTAAAGATCGTAAATTCTTCACCAAAAATTGGATATTTGAATTTTCGTTCAAAAAATGAATTTACAAATTAATTTTTTTACCAAAAATTAAGTAGTTAAATTTTTAGTCAAAAAAATTGAATTTCAATTTTAAAAACCGAATTTTCAATCAAAGAGATGAATTTTCGACTAAAAAGAAGATTTTTCAACAAAATACATTTATTTACAACTAGAAAGAAAAATGTTCATAAATAATGCATCAATTTTTAACCAAGTATTTAAACTTTAAATTTTAAAAAATCTTCGACTGAAATAGTTGCATTTTTTATTAAAATAGTTGAATTTTTAACTAAAGAAGATAGATTTTCAACTCACAATGGAATAATTGAAATTTTAATTAAAAATTAGATTTCAACAACAACAACAAAAAAAATAGTGAACCAAAGAGATGAATTTTCAACTAAAATGATGAATCTTCGACTGGAATAGTTGAATTTTCTATAAAAATAGTTGAATTTTCAACTATAGAATATCAATTTTCCATTAAAAGAGAAAAAATTAAATTTTATCAATAGAATTAAATTTTAACTAAGAAAAAAAAGATTTTTCAAACAAAGATTCGAATTTTCAACTAGAAAAGGTAATTTCGCAAAACAGAGGAATTTTCAACTAAAATAAAGAATTTCCAACAAAATACAAGAAATCGATCCAAAGATTTGAATTTTCAACTATAATGATGAATCTTCAACTGGAATAGTTACATTTTCAGTGAAATGATAAATTTTCTATAAAAATAAACAACAATTTTCTAACAAATTAGTTGAATTTTCAACTAAAGAAGATCAATTTCCGCAAAAAATAATATAGTTAAATCTGTAGTTGAAAAATTAAATTTCAACTGGAAAAGAAACGAATTCTTAACCAGAGAGATGAATTTTCAACTAAAAAATATCAATTTTTTTTAACAAGAATGGAGTTGTTAAATTTGAGGGAAATAAATTGAATTATAATTTTTAAAACCGAATTTGGAATCAGAGATGAATTTTCGACTAAAAAGAAAAATTTTCAACAAAATACATGCATTTTTAACGAGGTTGTTTAATTTTTAATTAAAAAATATGAATTTTTCCACAACAAATGGAAAATAGTTACATTTTTAGTTGAAAAATTATATTTCAACTAAAATCAAAATAGTCAACCAAAGAGATAGATTTTTAACTGAAATCGTGAATCTTCAACTGGCACATGAATTTTTAACTAAAAAAAAAAAAAAAATTTTTCATAAAAAATAGAATAATTAAAATTTCATTTAAAAAATTAAATTTGAAATGAGAAAAAAAAAGATTTTTTACCAAAGAATTTTCAACTAAAAAAGGTGAATTTCCAAAATAGAAGAATTTTCAACTGAAATGAATTCCAACCAAAGACTTGAATTTTCAACTAAAAAAAATTAATTTTTCATTAAATATGGAATAATTGAAATTTTGATAATAAAAATTGAAATTCAAGTAAGAAAGAAAAATAGATTTTACAACCAAAGATTTTAATTTTCAACTAAAAAAGATCAATTTCCAAAAGAGAGGAATTTTTAACAAAAATGAAGAATTTTCAATAGAATATAGGAATTCCATCCAAAGACTTGAATTTTCAGATAAAAAAGATAAATTTTCCAATGAAAATGGAATAATTCAAATTTTATTTGAAAATTGAATTTTAACTGCGAAAAAAACAAGATTTTGTACTCCAAGATTTGAATTTTCAACTAAAAAGAATCCATTTTCCATTAAAAATGGAAAAATTGACATTTTATTTAAAACATTAAATTTCAACTCAGAAAAAATAGATTTTCTAACCAAATATTTGAATTTTCAACAAAGAACATGAATCTTTAACAAAGTAGTTGAATTTTCCAGTAAAAAATATGCCCGCTCCGCGGGCACATTCTCATTGCGCGCTACGCGCGCGGCTCGCTTCGCTCGCAAGTTTGAGCGCGCCTAGGGCGCGCGACTGTTGGTTCTCGCGCTTCGCGCTCGATAACGTATTTACCTCGCGCTACGCGCTCGGTCTTTATATTTTCCACAGATTTGTACACAGACCTTTTGAAATTAAAGGTCAAAGCATGAACAACTGTAATTTCATCGTTGTGAATTCTCTTTTGTTGAAGCTCCTTCGGCTTTAACGAACACATTCTTATCACGTATCTCGTGCTTCGCACTCGATTTTGTCCAAAATGTGAGCTTTTCCACATTATGTTCAATACTATTATATCTAATGTACATTATATTTATTTCTGTACCTCGATCTGGTACTATGAAGAGGGTTCTCAAAGCACCTACGGCCTTGACGATTACATTCTCATTGCGATACTCGCTGTTCGCGCTCAGCAGCGAGGCTATACAGAAGATTGCTTTTAAAAATTAAACCATGTGAAAACTAGTGAAAATTCTGATTAAAATTGTTCAATCTACCAGAAAATTTATTTTTCTACTTTTTGAAAGTTTTCAACATTTTGAAAAGTATATAACTTTTCTAATTTCCATCGAAATGAAAAATTTCATTGAGATAATTTTCAATTCTTTCACCCATCTGTAAGAAACTTTCACAAAAATTTCTGAAACTGCAAAAAAAATTTTTTTTCAAATTTTGAAAATATTCTAAAATTTTTAATTTTGGTTGGAAATATCTGGTTAACGAACTTAACCTTCATTTTAAGACCCTTAAAAAGTTTACCAAAGGCTGACTCGATTGGACGAATCCTTCAAAAGTTAGCGTGGCGACAACATTCAGGTAACCATACAGACATACAGACAGACATACAGACAGACAGACAGACAGACACCGACAAAATTTTATGATTTTCGGACTCTGGGAGTGCCGGAACATAAAGATCCGTTAAAAACCAGAGATCGAAAATTTGGACGAATACAATACAGTCTCATGAATGAGAATGTAAAAAGATAAATTTCTAAATTAGAAGACTTCCAAATATTATAACATTAAGCCTATTCCCTTCCGGGGTAGGCGTGACTTGTTCGGTTGGAAGGTAGTGAAATAGGTATATAGGTATGAGGTTGATCGGTATATGGGTATAGGGTGGATGGGTATGTAGGTGTTATGTATAGATGTTTTAGATTGATCTGGAGTTCTCGTGTTATTTATATAAATGACACGTTCACTCCGCAACACTGCTCCGACCCAGGTTGCTGATCAATCTCTCTAGCGATCACCCCAAATGAGGAGCCTCACCAAATTATTATGTATGGTTCCCCACTTGGGCCCATTAGTATCCAAGGTCTTTGTTTCAGGCATCATTCACTCTATTGTCACTCTGTTTATAAACTATTTGTCGTCACATATTTCTGTCCTGGCATACTACTCTAGCTTCATTTACGTCCATGCATTTCTTCATGCAAGCTCTTCTGTTCCTATGACTTCTTATGTCTCTTCGGATCAATGTCTCATTTACAGATTCTAACCATTCTTTCGGCGGTCTACCTCTGGGCATTCTGCCATTTACTTTACCTTTATACACTTGCTTGGTCAGTCGTTCATCTTTCATTCTTTCAAGATGTCCGAACCACCTTAGCTGATTTCTTTCCCATATGTCAACTAGTGTCTCCCCTGTACCACATTCTTTGAGGATTGTCTCGTTTCGTACTTTGTCCATCAGTGTTTTCCCGCATATTATGCGCAGAGGTTTCATGCCGATCGCGTTGATTTTACTCCTGTCCTTTTCTTGACAGGTCCATGCCTCGCTACCGTATAGTACAGTCGGTACGAAAATAGAGTTATGTATGGCCATTTTAGCTCTTTTTTTTATATGTTTTTATTTGTGAGGATGGACCTTGCTCTACCGATAACCTGCTTACCCTTATTTATGCGCCTATCTAATTCCCCATCTATTTTTCCGTCGTTAGTGAATAGACTACCTAGATATACGTACTTGTCAACTTGTTCTAATTTCTCATCATTTAGGACTATGTTGCATATTGTTTTCTCACTTTTTCCCTCAAACACCATGACTTTCGTTTTATTCACGTTAATTTTGAGGTCCATGTTCTTCATGCTTGTATCAAGTTTATTCAACATTCTTTGCAAGTCTTCGACTGATTCTGCCATAACAATCTTGTCATCCGCGAAAGCCAACCCACGTACCTTGACCGTTTCGAGATCTACACCTTTTTCGTCGAAGAGGGCAGTTCTAAGACACTTATCCATGAATATGATAAATAGCCACGAGGACATAACGCATCCTTGTTTCACGCCTTGCATAATATCGAACCATTCACTCTTTTTCCCATTTACCCTTACACTCGCTTTACTACCTGTATATATTGTTTTTATTGCTTGTAGGAGCCCTCCATTCACTCCATACTCTTTAAGGACTTCCCAAAGTTTACTTCTATTTACCGTGTCGAATGCTTTTTCTATATCGATAAATGCACAGAAGACTTTCTTTCCTACTCTCAAACTTTTTTCTGCGACCTGTCTTAGGCTAAATATCTGGTCCGTACATGATCTTCCTGGCATAAATCCACTTTGGACTTCCCATATCTTCTCTTCTGTAATTTCCATTACCCTACGAATAAGTATTTTTGAGTATATTTTACTTACGGTACTTAGTAGGCTGATACCTCTGTAATTACTGCAGTTGCTTTTATCTCCTTTTCTTTTGTATATTGGTACGATAATCGCTTTTCTCCAATCGTCTGGGACTTCTCCCGTTTCGATACATAAATCTATTAATTCGCACAACCTGTGAGGTATGTACTCGCCACCGTATTTAAGCATTTCAGCGCTAATATTGTCTATACCCGCAGCCTTACCGTTTTTCAAGTTCTTAATTATATCTCTGACCTCAGTGACACAGACTTTTTCAATTGGGTTTTCTAACGCACAATTTTCTATGTCGCAGTTTTGTTGTCCGATATTTTCCCCTCCCAATAGTTCTTTGAAAGACTCTTTCAAAGCGTCTACTATTCCGTCTATATCATATAGCATTTCGCCTTTGCTGTTTCTCATGCTAACAAACTCTCTACTTTTACTTTCCTTCAAAGTTTTATATAATAGTTTCATAATTCCTTCAAAGCAGTTTATTATTTTATTCTCTTCTTCTGTTCTGATTTTCTCTTTACTCTCTTTGACGAGTCGTTTAACTTTCCTATTTTTGTGTCTGTAATCATTTTTAAGTCTAGTTCTCTCCTCATCGCTAAGACCTGTCATGTTCAGCGTTTTATTGTGCGCTTCTTTCTTTTCTTTTTGGGCTGTCGCAGTTTCATCGTTCCACCACGCATCGCCAGACTTTCTTCCTACAACCGCTGTACCACATACTTCGGTCGCAGTTTTGACAATGACATCCCGTAATAAAGTCCATGCGCCCTCTATATCTTTATTGCTTATAAGCGCTTCCCACGTTGCCCTATCTATGCTTTCAGTTAACCTCTTTTTAAACTCTGTTTGCACTTCTTGTCTCTGTAAATTTTCAATTTTTATTCGTGTTTGTTTCGTTTTCTTTGTTTTCTTTGTTCTCCATCCCCGCCCTAAGTTTATTTTGCAGACTAAAAGGTAATGATCAGAATTGCATTCGGAACCCCTCATGACTCTTGTATCTTTAACTAGTTCTCTTAATCTTTCATCCGCAATAACAAAGTCAATTATGCTGTGGCTATTTCCTTTACGCCAGGTGTACATGTGGATCATTTTATGTCTTAACCAAGTATTTGTAATAAATAGGCCCTTTTCTAAGCATAAACTAACTAGCTTTTCCCCGTTATAATTTTTTCTTGTTGGATCTCCAAAATTACCTAGCACTCTTTCTGTATCTGTATCCTAATTAGTTTTATTTAAAAAATTAATTTATAACCGAGAACAAAAAAAAAAGATTTCTAACCAAAGATTTGAATTCTCAACAAAGCACATGAATCTTCAAGAAAGTAGTTGAATTTTCCACTAAGAAAGATAAATTTCCAAAATAGAGGAAT
Organism: Andricus quercusramuli; assembly: GCA_932178445.1. Taxonomy (NCBI): domain Eukaryota; kingdom Metazoa; phylum Arthropoda; class Insecta; order Hymenoptera; family Cynipidae; genus Andricus; species Andricus quercusramuli. The sequence goes on from CAKNXH010084260.1 coordinate 8,118, forward strand.
TTTCAACTAATTAAGGAATTATCAACAAAATACATGGATTCGATCCAAAGACTTGTATCTTCAATTAAAAAAGATCAATTTTTTATTAAAAATTGAATAATTAAGATTTTATTCGAAAAACTAAATTTCAACTAAAATGAAGAATTTTCAAAAAATACATAAATTAAATGCAAAGACTTAAATTTTCAACTAAAGATAATTAATTTTCTATTAAAAATAAAAGAATTAAAATCATATTTGAAAAATTGAATTTCAACTAAGAAAAAAATTGTTAACCAAAGATTTGAAGCTTCAACTAAAAAAAAAACAATTTTTCATGAAAAATGGAATAATTAGAATTTTATTTAAGAAATTAATTTTCAGCTGAGAACAAAAAAATTTCTAATAAAAGATTCGAATTTTCAACAAAGCACATGAATCTTCAACAAAGTAGTTGAATTTTCAACTAAAGAAGATCAATTTTTCATCAAAAATGGAATAATTAGAGTTTTATTTAAAGAATCAAATTTTAACTGTAAAAAAAAAATACTGACTAATGATTTGAATGTTCAACAAAGCACGTGAATCTTCAACAAAGTAGTTGAATTTTAGAGTGAAAAAGATAAATTTTGAAAACAAAGGAATTTTCAACTGAAATGAAGAATTTTCAACAAAATACATGATTCCATCCAAAGACTTGAATTTTCAAATAAAAAAGATCAATTTTCCAATAAAAATAGAATAATTGGAATTTTATTAAAAAAATTAAATTTCAACTAAAAAAAGAATATATTTTTTAACCAAATATTTGAATTTTCAACTAAAAAGGATCAATTTTCCATTAAAAATGGAATAATTGGAATTTAAACAAAAAATTAAATTTCAACTAAAAAAATGTATTTTTTAACCAAATATTTGAATTTTCAACAGATAACATGAATCTTGAACAAAGTAGTTGAATTTTCGACTATGAAAGATAAATTTCCAAAATAGAGGAATTTTCAACTAATTAAGGAATTATCAACAAAATACATGAATTCCATCCAAAGACTTGAATTTTCAACTAAAAAATATCAATTTTCCATTAAAAATTAAATACTTAAAATTTTATTCGAAAAATTAAATTTCAACTACGAAAGAAAAAAAAGATTTTTTAAACAAGGATTTTCAACAAAGTAGTTGAATTTTCAACTAAAAAAGATCAATTTTTCATAAAAGTGGAATAATTAGAGTTTTATTTAAAAAATTAAATTTTAACTGAGAAAAAAAAGATTTCTGACTGAAGATTTGAATTTTCAACAAAGCACGTGAATCTTCAACAATGTAGTTGAATCTTCAACTAAAGAAGATCAGTTTACAAAAACAAGGAATTTTCAACTTAAATTAAGAATTTTCAACAAAATACATGAATTCCATCCGCAGACTTGAATTTTTAACTAAACAATATCAATTTTCCATTAAACATTAAATAATCAAAATTGTATTCGAAAAATCAAATTCCAACTAAGAGAGAAGAAAAGATTCTTCAATCATTGATTTTCAACAAAGTAGTTGAATTTTCAACTAAAAAAGATCAATTTTTCATGAAAATGGAATAATTAGAGTTTTATTAAAAAAATTAAATTTTAACAGAGAAAAAAAAAGATTTCTCACTGAAGATTTGAATTTTCAACAAAGCACGTGAATCTTCAATAGAGTAGTTGAATCTTCAACTAAAGAAGATCAATTTCCAAAAACAAGGAATTTTCAACTTAAATTAAGAATTTTTAACAAAATACATGAATTCCATCCGAAGACTTGAATTTTCAACTAAAAAATATCAATTTTCCATTAAACATTAAATTAAATAATCAAAATTTTATTCGAAAAATTAAATTCCAACTAAGAAAGAAAAAAATGATTTTTTAACCAATGATTTTCAACAAAGTAGTTGAATTTTCAACTAAGAAATAAAAATTTCCAAAAAGGAGGAATTTTTAACTAAAATGAAAAATTTTCAACAAAATACATGAACTCCATTCAAAGAATGGAATTTTTAACTATAAAATAATGGAATTTTCAACTGAAAAAAATCAATTTTCCATCAGAAAAGAAACAATTAAAATTGTATAAATAGTTGAGTTTTCTATCAAAATAGTTGAATTTTCAATTATAGAATATCAATTTTCCATTTAAAATGGAAAAATTAAAATTTTATCCATAAAATTAAATTTCAACTAAGCAAAATAAAAGATTTTTCAAACAAAAATCCGAATTTTCAACTAAAAAAGGTAATTTTCCAAAACAGAGGAATTTTCAACTAAAATAAAGAATTTCCAACAAAATACAAGAAATCCATCCAAAGATTTGCATTTTCAACGATAATGATGAATCTTCATCTGGAAAAGTTAAATTTTCAGTGAAATAATACATTTTCTATAAAAAAAAAAAATTTTTTAAAGATTAGTTGAATTTTCAACCAAAGTGATGAATTTTCAACTCAAATGATGAATCTTCGACTGGAATAGTTTAATTTTCTATGAAAATAGTTGAATTTTAAATTATAGAATATCAATTTTCCATTAAAAATGGAAAAATTTTATCCATAAAATTAAATTTCAACCAGGAAAGAAAAATATTTTTTAAACAAAGATTCGAATTTTCAACTGAAAAAGGTAATTTTCCAAAACAGAGGAATTTTCAACTAAAATAAAGAATTTCCAACAAAATACAAGACATCCATCCAAAGATTTGAATTTTCAACAAAGCACGTGAATCTTCAACTGAAAAAGAACAATTTCCCAAAAAAAAAATTTTTAACTAAAATGAAAAATTTTCAACAAAATACATGAACTCCACCCAAAGACTTGAATTTTTAACTAAAAAGGATCAATTTTCCATTAAAGGGGAATAATTAAGGTTTTATTTGAAAAATTAAATTCCAACTAAAAAAAAAAAGACTTTTTAACAAAGCACATGAATCTTCAACAAAGTAGTTGAATTTTCAAGTAAAAACGATCAATTTCCAAAAGAAAGGGATTTTCAACTAAAATTAATAATTTTCAGCGAAAATGAAGAATGTTTAACTAAAATGAAGAATTCTCAACAAAATACGAAAAATCCATCCAAAGACTTGAATTTTCAACTATAATGATGAATTTTCAGTGAATTAATAAATTTTCTATAAAAATAAACAACGATTTTCTAAAAAATTAGTCGAATGTTTTTAATTCATTAAGTCCGCGAATTATATAAGATTTTCTGGAAAATTTATGAAAAAATTTTGGAAAAATGAACCGATTATTAAAAAAAAGTTATTTAGTGCGCGCTTAGCGCTCATAATGTTTTAGTATCCAATAAAATTTACAATGAGTAAATATTGAGTAGACTCATTACTGCCTTATTGGATAATGAGTCTCGCCATTCTTCCCCGTATTTACGATTATGATTTCGTAAATCCACCTTGGCCTTTGAAAAAGAAGGCGCCAAGCCCCAACTTAAATTCTGAACTTTAACTCCAAGTCTAGTCTCCCGTCCAATAGATCTTCTGTTCTCAAATTTTGGAGACGTTCCGGTTTAGTCAGAGGCTCCGACGCGACGTGTCGTTAGTCGTACGGTTATTTCTGAGCTACGGAAAATGCCTGCAATCTTGTTGGAACTAATGTCTTCGGGCTTTTTTAAATTTTTATTACACCACCACATCTAACTAGATAACGAGATAATGAGGCGTGAAAAAATTTAAAAGGAAAAAGATTGCTTTTTAGGAAATTATTACATTTTTAACATTTAGATGAATTTTGAACCTAATTTTCAAATTTTCAATCAAGAAAATTGATCTGCTACCGAAAACGAAGAATTTTCAAAAAACTAGTTGAATTTTCAAAAAACTAGTTGAATTTTCAAAATACTTGTTGAATTTTCAATTGCAAAATATCAGTTTTTCACCAGAAATTAAATAGTTGAATTTATAGATAAAAAATTGAATTTCAAAGAAAACAAAAATTTCAAATAAAATAAAGAAACTAAACACAATACATGAATTTTCAATGAAGTACATAGTTGAATTTTCAACTAAAGGATCAATTTCCGCAAAAAAAATATATTTAAATTTTTAGTTGAAAAAAAATTAATCTCCAAATCGAGAGATGAATTTTCAAATAAAAAAATTAATTTTCCACAAAAAACGGAATAGTTACATTTTTTGTTCAGAAATTAGATTTGAACTAAAAACAAAGTAGTCAACCGCAGAAATAAATTTTAGAATAAAATAGAGAATTTTCAAGAAAATACATGAATTTTCTAAAAACTAGTTGAATTTTCATCTGAAAAAGATGAAATTTTCACCAGAAATTAAGTAGTTAAATTTATAGTTGGAAAAAAAAATAAATTTCAACCAAGAAAAAAATTAATTTTCAACCAAAAAGAAATTAAAGAATATACATGAATTTTCAACCAGAGAGATGAATTTTTAACTAAAAAAATCAATTTTCACAAAAAATTGAATAGTTAAATTTTTAGTTTTAAAATTGAATTTCAACTAAAAACAAAATAGTTAACCAAATAGATTTTTAAACTGAAATGATGAATCTTCAACTGAAAATGATCAATTTTCCATTAAAAACTGAATAGTTGACATTTTATCTAAAAAATTGAATTTCAACAAAAAAAAAGAATTTTCAATTTAAGAAAAATAAATTTGCAACGAAGTAGTTGAATTTTCAACTAAAAAAGATCAATTTTTTATCAGAAATTGAATAGTTAAATTTATAGTTGAAAAAATAAATAAATTTCAACCAAGAAAAAAATGAATTTTCAACCAAAAAGAAATTAAACAAAAAACATGAATTATCAAAGAGATGAATTTTTAACTAAAAAGATTCATTTTTCACAAAAAATTGAATAGTTAAATTTTTAGTTGAAAAATAAAATTTCGATTGTTTAAAATGAGTTTTCAATCAGAGAGATGAATTTTCAACTAAAAAGAAGAATTTTCAATAAAAAAATATCCATTTTCCACAACAAATGGAATAGTTAAATTTTTAGTTTCAAAATGAGATTTGAACTAGAAACAAAATAGTCAACCAAATAGATTTTTAAACTGAAATGATGAATCTTCAACTGAAAAAGATCAATTTTCCATCAAATACTGAATAGTTGAAAAATTATCTGAAAAATCGAATTTCAATTTAAAAACAAGAATTTTCAATCAAAAAAATAAACTTTCAACGAAATAGTTGAATTCTCAACTAAAATAGATCAATTTTTCACCAGAAATTTAATAGCTAAATTTATAGTTGAAAAAATAAATCGATTTTAACCAAGAAAAAAATTAATTTTCAACCAAAAAGAAATTAAACATAATAAATGAATTTTTAATGAAGTAGTTGAATTTTCAGTTGAAAAATTAAATTTTAACTGAAAAGGAAATGAATTTTCAACCACAGAGATGAATTTTCAACCAAAAAGGTTTTTTCTTTACCAAGAATGAAATAGTTGAATTTTTAGTTGAAAAATTAATTTTCAATTTTTTAAAATAGATATATATTTTCAAACAAAGAGATGAATTTTCAACTCAAGTGAAGAATTTTCTTTAGAATATATGGATTTTTAACGAAGGAGTTGATCTTCAAATTAAAAAAAAAAACAATTTTCCACCAAAAATGGAATAGTTGAATTTTCAACTAATAAAGATCAATTTTCCATTCAAAATAGCAGAATAAAAATTTTATTCACAAAATTAAATTTTAATTGAGATAAAAAAGAATGTTTGACCAAAGAGATGCATTTCTAAGCAAAGAACGTGAATTCTCCACCAAGAATTGAATAGTTGAATTTTCATTCGGAAAATTAATTTTCAACCAAAGAAATTAATTTTTAACTAAAAGAGATCAATTTTCCACCAGAAATAAATAATTAAATTTTTAGTTAAAAAATTTAATTTAAAACTTTAAAAAAAGTGTTTTCAACCGAAGAAATGGATTTTCAAATAAAATAAAGAATTCTCAAAAAAATACACGAATTTGCGAAGAAGTAGTTGAATTTTCAACTAGAAAGATCAATTCTTCCCAAAAAAGTAATATAGTTAGGTTTTTATTTAAAAAATTTAATTTCATCAAGAAAAAAAATGTTCGACCAGAGAGATAAATTTTCAAAAAAATACATGCATTTTTAAGAAAGTAGTTGAATTTTCAACTTAAAATGATCAATTTTCGAAAAAAATAGTATAGGTAAATTTTTAGTTAAAAAAATAAATTTAAACTGTGGAAAAAATGAATTTTCATCCAGAGATATGAATTCTGAACTAAAAATGATTAATTTTCCAGAAAACACGGAATAGTTTAATTTTACGTTAAAAATTAAATTTCAACTAAAAAAAGGAATTTTCAACCAAAGATATGAATTTTCAATTGAAGGAAATACATTTTTCACCAACAATAATATAGTTAAATTTTCAGTTAAAAAAATTAATTTCAACTAGAAAAATGAATTT
>CAKNXH010084261.1:0-14566 GCA_932178445.1 Andricus quercusramuli
ATGAGAATTCGCCAGCAGTCAATAGAAGCTCCAAGTATGTCCTATCTTCGAAAGATCATCTCGATTCTCGAACGACTGTAATACACTTATCTGGCAGTCAGTCCCGTCCGGTCAGATATTGAGAACCAGGAAGGTGGGGTCGAAATCGTGTCAGGGCGTGTCGCAGATAAGTGGAAGACTTTTCTTCCCGGTTTCTTGAAAATCACTAGAATCAGACTTTATCGATATAGCTTATTGCTGGTCGACCTTATCAGTTCCAGAGGCGTGGTGTTAGTTGCCGTCGCTCATGTTTGCGATAACCCATTCAGATGACATGTGTCCACTGACCAGTCGATTTTCGACTCCAACACATTTTTTATCAACTCTCGAATCTTCAATTCACCACCAGTAGCTGATCTTCCAGCTTTCCTTTGTTTCTTCATATCTGATCCTAGCTTCACAAATTCTTTCATCCATTCACTCATTCATCGACATCACAAAGTTAGGTGATGTGTTTTTGATACGAATTTTTATAAATTGAAAGAGAATTTCTGCAATTTTTGTTTTAAGCCTAAAAAAGTTTTTTCAACAAAGTTATTTTAAAAAAAATTTTTTTTAAATTGAAAATCTTCATCAGCTGATGAAGTGATGTTCTAAGGGCTTATCATTGATTTGTCATCTTAGTTTATGAGTTTTTTTTTTAAAGTTTCAAATAAAAGGATAAACTTTCAACAAAAAATGAAATAAATAAATTTTCATTCAGAAAAGTTACTTTTTAAACAACAAGAACAAATGATCAACAAAATAGTTAAATTTGTAACCAAAAAGATGAATGTTTCACTCAAGAAGATAAATTTGCCAACCAAAACTGGAATAGTTAAATTTTCAACCAAAGAAATGAATTTTCAAACGAAAAGATAAATTTCAACCAAGAAGATTAATTTTTTGCCAAAAAAGACGAATTTTCAACAAAATTAATGTATTTTTGAACAAAAAAAACAAATTTTCAACAAAAGAGTTGAATTTTCAACCAAAAAATATAAATTTGTATTCAAAAATTGAATATTTAAATTTTCGGTGTGAAAATTAATTTTTAAACAGAAAGTAACGAATTTTAAACAAAATAGATTTTTTCAACGCGAACAGTAATTTTTGTACCAAAAAAATCAAGTTTCCACCAAAAAAGAGTTTTTCGCAAAATACTTGAATTTACAACCAAATAGTTTAATTTTCAAATGAAAAATGTACATTTTTGAACAAAAATGAGATAGTTAAATTTTCAGTCAAAAAAAACTAATTTTCGAAAAAAAAATTTCTGACGGAAAAAATTAATTTTTAACTGAAAGGATGAATCTTTAATAAAAAAAAATTATTTTTACCTAAATTGATCATTTTTTAACCTAACAGATGAGATCTCAACCAAAAATATTAATTTTCTATAATCTATTAATATGAAATAAATTAAAATCAAAATAGAAGACAAAATTCTTAAATTTTGATATTTTTCAAGATCAAAAGTCAAGAGTTTTCAATTCAAAATCTTTCAAATAAAATAATTTTTTTTCAGTGAATTTTCAAACCGAAATGATGCATTTTTCAAAAGAGTTGAGTTTCCAACCAACAAATATTTTTCATCAAAAACGAAAAAAAAACGTACTTCAAAATGCTGAATTTGAAAATGAAAAAAGATTATTTTTTATTAAAATTTTTGAATTCTCAGCAGAATACTCAAATTTTTTACCAAAAAGAAGTGACTTTGAACCAGAACGATAATATTTTGTATAAACATAAAAGTTATTTTTTTTATACTTTTGTGATAGGCTACATTTTTCATACAAAAAAATTCGAAAAACATAGTTATATTTTTAAGCAAAAAAATAATTTTCAACTAAAATAGTGGATCTTCAACTAAAAAAATGAATTTTCAACCCAAAAGGTGTATTGTCGACCAAAAAAAAGACGAGTTCTTATCAAAAATACGTGAGTTTTCAATGAGATAGTTGAACTTTCATTTTAAATAAAAAATAATAATTTTCAACAAAAAAACAACAAATTTTCAACCAAATCGTTGAATTTGAAAACAATAATAATTTTCTACTAAGAAGACGGTTTTTCAGAGAAATACATGGATTATTCAACGAAATAGTTAAATTTCCAACCACAGTTTAATTTTTATCTAAAGATCGTAAATTCTTCACCAAAAATTGGATATTTGAATTTTCGTTCAAAAAATGAATTTACAAATTAATTTTTTTACCAAAAATTAAGTAGTTAAATTTTTAGTCAAAAAAATTGAATTTCAATTTTAAAAACCGAATTTTCAATCAAAGAGATGAATTTTCGACTAAAAAGAAGATTTTTCAACAAAATACATTTATTTACAACTAGAAAGAAAAATGTTCATAAATAATGCATCAATTTTTAACCAAGTATTTAAACTTTAAATTTAAAAAAATCTTCGACTGAAATAGTTGCATTTTTTATTAAAATAGTTGAATTTTTAACTAAAGAAGATAGATTTTCAACTCACAATGGAATAATTGAAATTTTAATTGAAAATTAGATTTCAACAACAACAACAAAAAAAATAGTGAACCAAAGAGATGAATTTTCAACTAAAATGATGAATCTTCGACTGGAATAGTTGAATTTTCTATAAAAATAGTTGAATTTTCAACTATAGAATATCAATTTTCCATTAAAAGAGAAAAAATTAAATTTTATCAATAGAATTAAATTTTAACTAAGAAAAAAAAGATTTTTCAAACAAAGATTCGAATTTTCAACTAGAAAAGGTAATTTCGCAAAACAGAGGAATTTTCAACTAAAATAAAGAATTTCCAACAAAATACAAGAAATCGATCCAAAGATTTGAATTTTCAACTATAATGATGAATCTTCAACTGGAATAGTTACATTTTCAGTGAAATGATAAATTTTCTATAAAAATAAACAACAATTTTCTAACAAATTAGTTGAATTTTCAACTAAAGAAGATCAATTTCCGCAAAAAATAATATAGTTAAATCTGTAGTTGAAAAATTAAATTTCAACTGGAAAAGAAACGAATTCTTAACCAGAGAGATGAATTTTCAACTAAAAAATATCAATTTTTTTTAACAAGAATGGAGTTGTTAAATTTGAGGGAAATAAATTGAATTATAATTTTTAAAACCGAATTTGGAATCAGAGATGAATTTTCGACTAAAAAGAAAAATTTTCAACAAAATACATGCATTTTTAACGAGGTTGTTTAATTTTTAATTAAAAAATATGAATTTTTCCACAACAAATGGAAAATAGTTACATTTTTAGTTGAAAAATTATATTTCAACTAAAATCAAAATAGTCAACCAAAGAGATAGATTTTTAACTGAAATCGTGAATCTTCAACTGGCACATGAATTTTTAACTAAAAAAAAAAAAAAAATTTTTCATAAAAAATAGAATAATTAAAATTTCATTTAAAAAATTAAATTTGAAATGAGAAAAAAAAAGATTTTTTACCAAAGAATTTTCAACTAAAAAAGGTGAATTTCCAAAATAGAAGAATTTTCAACTGAAATGAATTCCAACCAAAGACTTGAATTTTCAACTAAAAAAAATTAATTTTTCATTAAATATGGAATAATTGAAATTTTGATAATAAAAATTGAAATTCAAGTAAGAAAGAAAAATAGATTTTACAACCAAAGATTTTAATTTTCAACTAAAAAAGATCAATTTCCAAAAGAGAGGAATTTTTAACAAAAATGAAGAATTTTCAATAGAATATAGGAATTCCATCCAAAGACTTGAATTTTCAGATAAAAAAGATAAATTTTCCAATGAAAATGGAATAATTCAAATTTTATTTGAAAATTGAATTTTAACTGCGAAAAAAACAAGATTTTGTACTCCAAGATTTGAATTTTCAACTAAAAAGAATCCATTTTCCATTAAAAATGGAAAAATTGACATTTTATTTAAAACATTAAATTTCAACTCAGAAAAAATAGATTTTCTAACCAAATATTTGAATTTTCAACAAAGAACATGAATCTTTAACAAAGTAGTTGAATTTTCCAGTAAAAAATATGCCCGCTCCGCGGGCACATTCTCATTGCGCGCTACGCGCGCGGCTCGCTTCGCTCGCAAGTTTGAGCGCGCCTAGGGCGCGCGACTGTTGGTTCTCGCGCTTCGCGCTCGATAACGTATTTACCTCGCGCTACGCGCTCGGTCTTTATATTTTCCACAGATTTGTACACAGACCTTTTGAAATTAAAGGTCAAAGCATGAACAACTGTAATTTCATCGTTGTGAATTCTCTTTTGTTGAAGCTCCTTCGGCTTTAACGAACACATTCTTATCACGTATCTCGTGCTTCGCACTCGATTTTGTCCAAAATGTGAGCTTTTCCACATTATGTTCAATACTATTATATCTAATGTACATTATATTTATTTCTGTACCTCGATCTGGTACTATGAAGAGGGTTCTCAAAGCACCTACGGCCTTGACGATTACATTCTCATTGCGATACTCGCTGTTCGCGCTCAGCAGCGAGGCTATACAGAAGATTGCTTTTAAAAATTAAACCATGTGAAAACTAGTGAAAATTCTGATTAAAATTGTTCAATCTACCAGAAAATTTATTTTTCTACTTTTTGAAAGTTTTCAACATTTTGAAAAGTATATAACTTTTCTAATTTCCATCGAAATGAAAAATTTCATTGAGATAATTTTCAATTCTTTCACCCATCTGTAAGAAACTTTCACAAAAATTTCTGAAACTGCAAAAAATTTTTTTTTTCAAATTTTGAAAATATTCTAAAATTTTTAATTTTGGTTGGAAATATCTGGTTAACGAACTTAACCTTCATTTTAAGACCCTTAAAAAGTTTACCAAAGGCTGACTCGATTGGACGAATCCTTCAAAAGTTAGCGTGGCGACAACATTCAGGTAACCATACAGACATACAGACAGACATACAGACAGACAGACAGACAGACACCGACAAAATTTTATGATTTTCGGACTCTGGGAGTGCCGGAACATAAAGATCCGTTAAAAACCAGAGATCGAAAATTTGGACGAATACAATACAGTCTCATGAATGAGAATGTAAAAAGATAAATTTCTAAATTAGAAGACTTCCAAATATTATAACATTAAGCCTATTCCCTTCCGGGGTAGGCGTGACTTGTTCGGTTGGAAGGTAGTGAAATAGGTATATAGGTATGAGGTTGATCGGTATATGGGTATAGGGTGGATGGGTATGTAGGTGTTATGTATAGATGTTTTAGATTGATCTGGAGTTCTCGTGTTATTTATATAAATGACACGTTCACTCCGCAACACTGCTCCGACCCAGGTTGCTGATCAATCTCTCTAGCGATCACCCCAAATGAGGAGCCTCACCAAATTATTATGTATGGTTCCCCACTTGGGCCCATTAGTATCCAAGGTCTTTGTTTCAGGCATCATTCACTCTATTGTCACTCTGTTTATAAACTATTTGTCGTCACATATTTCTGTCCTGGCATACTACTCTAGCTTCATTTACGTCCATGCATTTCTTCATGCAAGCTCTTCTGTTCCTATGACTTCTTATGTCTCTTCGGATCAATGTCTCATTTACAGATTCTAACCATTCTTTCGGCGGTCTACCTCTGGGCATTCTGCCATTTACTTTACCTTTATACACTTGCTTGGTCAGTCGTTCATCTTTCATTCTTTCAAGATGTCCGAACCACCTTAGCTGATTTCTTTCCCATATGTCAACTAGTGTCTCCCCTGTACCACATTCTTTGAGGATTGTCTCGTTTCGTACTTTGTCCATCAGTGTTTTCCCGCATATTATGCGCAGAGGTTTCATGCCGATCGCGTTGATTTTACTCCTGTCCTTTTCTTGACAGGTCCATGCCTCGCTACCGTATAGTACAGTCGGTACGAAAATAGAGTTATGTATGGCCATTTTAGCTCTTTTTTTTATATGTTTTTATTTGTGAGGATGGACCTTGCTCTACCGATAACCTGCTTACCCTTATTTATGCGCCTATCTAATTCCCCATCTATTTTTCCGTCGTTAGTGAATAGACTACCTAGATATACGTACTTGTCAACTTGTTCTAATTTCTCATCATTTAGGACTATGTTGCATATTGTTTTCTCACTTTTTCCCTCAAACACCATGACTTTCGTTTTATTCACGTTAATTTTGAGGTCCATGTTCTTCATGCTTGTATCAAGTTTATTCAACATTCTTTGCAAGTCTTCGACTGATTCTGCCATAACAATCTTGTCATCCGCGAAAGCCAACCCACGTACCTTGACCGTTTCGAGATCTACACCTTTTTCGTCGAAGAGGGCAGTTCTAAGACACTTATCCATGAATATGATTAATAGCCACGAGGACATAACGCATCCTTGTTTCACGCCTTGCATAATATCGAACCATTCACTCTTTTTCCCATTTACCCTTACACTCGCTTTACTACCTGTATATATTGTTTTTATTGCTTGTAGGAGCCCTCCATTCACTCCATACTCTTTAAGGACTTCCCAAAGTTTACTTCTATTTACCGTGTCGAATGCTTTTTCTATATCGATAAATGCACAGAAGACTTTCTTTCCTACTCTCAAACTTTTTTCTGCGACCTGTCTTAGGCTAAATATCTGGTCCGTACATGATCTTCCTGGCATAAATCCACTTTGGACTTCCCATATCTTCTCTTCTGTAATTTCCATTACCCTACGAATAAGTATTTTTGAGTATATTTTACTTACGGTACTTAGTAGGCTGATACCTCTGTAATTACTGCAGTTGCTTTTATCTCCTTTTCTTTTGTATATTGGTACGATAATCGCTTTTCTCCAATCGTCTGGGACTTCTCCCGTTTCGATACATAAATCTATTAATTCGCACAACCTGTGAGGTATGTACTCGCCACCGTATTTAAGCATTTCAGCGCTAATATTGTCTATACCCGCAGCCTTACCGTTTTTCAAGTTCTTAATTATATCTCTGACCTCAGTGACACAGACTTTTTCAATTGGGTTTTCTAACGCACAATTTTCTATGTCGCAGTTTTGTTGTCCGATATTTTCCCCTCCCAATAGTTCTTTGAAAGACTCTTTCAAAGCGTCTACTATTCCGTCTATATCATATAGCATTTCGCCTTTGCTGTTTCTCATGCTAACAAACTCTCTACTTTTACTTTCCTTCAAAGTTTTATATAATAGTTTCATAATTCCTTCAAAGCAGTTTATTATTTTATTCTCTTCTTCTGTTCTGATTTTCTCTTTACTCTCTTTGACGAGTCGTTTAACTTTCCTATTTTTGTGTCTGTAATCATTTTTAAGTCTAGTTCTCTCCTCATCGCTAAGACCTGTCATGTTCAGCGTTTTATTGTGCGCTTCTTTCTTTTCTTTTTGGGCTGTCGCAGTTTCATCGTTCCACCACGCATCGCCAGACTTTCTTCCTACAACCGCTGTACCACATACTTCGGTCGCAGTTTTGACAATGACATCCCGTAATAAAGTCCATGCGCCCTCTATATCTTTATTGCTTATAAGCGCTTCCCACGTTGCCCTATCTATGCTTTCAGTTAACCTCTTTTTAAACTCTGTTTGCACTTCTTGTCTCTGTAAATTTTCAATTTTTATTCGTGTTTGTTTCGTTTTCTTTGTTTTCTTTGTTCTCCATCCCCGCCCTAAGTTTATTTTGCAGACTAAAAGGTAATGATCAGAATTGCATTCGGAACCCCTCATGACTCTTGTATCTTTAACTAGTTCTCTTAATCTTTCATCCGCAATAACAAAGTCAATTATGCTGTGGCTATTTCCTTTACGCCAGGTGTACATGTGGATCATTTTATGTCTTAACCAAGTATTTGTAATAAATAGGCCCTTTTCTAAGCATAAACTAACTAGCTTTTCCCCGTTATAATTTTTTCTTGTTGGATCTCCAAAATTACCTAGCACTCTTTCTGTATCTGTATCCTAATTAGTTTTATTTAAAAAATTAATTTATAACCGAGAACAAAAAAAAAAGATTTCTAACCAAAGATTTGAATTCTCAACAAAGCACATGAATCTTCAAGAAAGTAGTTGAATTTTCCACTAAGAAAGATAAATTTCCAAAATAGAGGAATTTTCAACTAATTAAGGAATTATCAACAAAATACATGGATTCGATCCAAAGACTTGTATCTTCAATTAAAAAAGATCAATTTTTTATTAAAAATTGAATAATTAAGATTTTATTCGAAAAACTAAATTTCAACTAAAATGAAGAATTTTCAAAAAATACATAAATTAAATGCAAAGACTTAAATTTTCAACTAAAGATAATTAATTTTCTATTAAAAATAAAAGAATTAAAATCATATTTGAAAAATTGAATTTCAACTAAGAAAAAAATTGTTAACCAAAGATTTGAAGCTTCAACTAAAAAAAAAACAATTTTTCATGAAAAATGGAATAATTAGAATTTTATTTAAGAAATTAATTTTCAGCTGAGAACAAAAAAATTTCTAATAAAAGATTCGAATTTTCAACAAAGCACATGAATCTTCAACAAAGTAGTTGAATTTTCAACTAAAGAAGATCAATTTTTCATCAAAAATGGAATAATTAGAGTTTTATTTAAAGAATCAAATTTTAACTGTAAAAAAAAAATACTGACTAATGATTTGAATGTTCAACAAAGCACGTGAATCTTCAACAAAGTAGTTGAATTTTAGAGTGAAAAAGATAAATTTTGAAAACAAAGGAATTTTCAACTGAAATGAAGAATTTTCAACAAAATACATGATTCCATCCAAAGACTTGAATTTTCAAATAAAAAAGATCAATTTTCCAATAAAAATAGAATAATTGGAATTTTATTAAAAAAATTAAATTTCAACTAAAAAAAGAATATATTTTTTAACCAAATATTTGAATTTTCAACTAAAAAGGATCAATTTTCCATTAAAAATGGAATAATTGGAATTTAAACAAAAAATTAAATTTCAACTAAAAAAATGTATTTTTTAACCAAATATTTGAATTTTCAACAGATAACATGAATCTTGAACAAAGTAGTTGAATTTTCGACTATGAAAGATAAATTTCCAAAATAGAGGAATTTTCAACTAATTAAGGAATTATCAACAAAATACATGAATTCCATCCAAAGACTTGAATTTTCAACTAAAAAATATCAATTTTCCATTAAAAATTAAATACTTAAAATTTTATTCGAAAAATTAAATTTCAACTACGAAAGAAAAAAAAGATTTTTTAAACAAGGATTTTCAACAAAGTAGTTGAATTTTCAACTAAAAAAGATCAATTTTTCATAAAAGTGGAATAATTAGAGTTTTATTTAAAAAATTAAATTTTAACTGAGAAAAAAAAGATTTCTGACTGAAGATTTGAATTTTCAACAAAGCACGTGAATCTTCAACAATGTAGTTGAATCTTCAACTAAAGAAGATCAGTTTACAAAAACAAGGAATTTTCAACTTAAATTAAGAATTTTCAACAAAATACATGAATTCCATCCGCAGACTTGAATTTTTAACTAAACAATATCAATTTTCCATTAAACATTAAATAATCAAAATTGTATTCGAAAAATCAAATTCCAACTAAGAGAGAAGAAAAGATTCTTCAATCATTGATTTTCAACAAAGTAGTTGAATTTTCAACTAAAAAAGATCAATTTTTCATGAAAATGGAATAATTAGAGTTTTATTAAAAAAATTAAATTTTAACAGAGAAAAAAAAAGATTTCTCACTGAAGATTTGAATTTTCAACAAAGCACGTGAATCTTCAATAGAGTAGTTGAATCTTCAACTAAAGAAGATCAATTTCCAAAAACAAGGAATTTTCAACTTAAATTAAGAATTTTTAACAAAATACATGAATTCCATCCGAAGACTTGAATTTTCAACTAAAAAATATCAATTTTCCATTAAACATTAAATTAAATAATCAAAATTTTATTCGAAAAATTAAATTCCAACTAAGAAAGAAAAAAATGATTTTTTAACCAATGATTTTCAACAAAGTAGTTGAATTTTCAACTAAGAAATAAAAATTTCCAAAAAGGAGGAATTTTTAACTAAAATGAAAAATTTTCAACAAAATACATGAACTCCATTCAAAGAATGGAATTTTTAACTATAAAATAATGGAATTTTCAACTGAAAAAAATCAATTTTCCATCAGAAAAGAAACAATTAAAATTGTATAAATAGTTGAGTTTTCTATCAAAATAGTTGAATTTTCAATTATAGAATATCAATTTTCCATTTAAAATGAAAAAATTAACATTTTATCCATAAAATTAAATTTCAACTAAGCAAAATAAAAGATTTTTCAAACAAAAATCCGAATTTTCAACTAAAAAAGGTAATTTTCCAAAACAGAGGAATTTTCAACTAAAATAAAGAATTTCCAACAAAATACAAGAAATCCATCCAAAGATTTGCATTTTCAACGATAATGATGAATCTTCATCTGGAAAAGTTAAATTTTCAGTGAAATAATACATTTTCTATAAAAAAAAAAAATTTTTTAAAGATTAGTTGAATTTTCAACCAAAGTGATGAATTTTCAACTCAAATGATGAATCTTCGACTGGAATAGTTTAATTTTCTATGAAAATAGTTGAATTTTAAATTATAGAATATCAATTTTCCATTAAAAATGGAAAAATTTTATCCATAAAATTAAATTTCAACCAGGAAAGAAAAATATTTTTTAAACAAAGATTCGAATTTTCAACTGAAAAAGGTAATTTTCCAAAACAGAGGAATTTTCAACTAAAATAAAGAATTTCCAACAAAATACAAGACATCGATCCAAAGATTTGAATTTTCAACAAAGCACGTGAATCTTCAACTGAAAAAGAACAATTTCCAAAAAAGAGAAATTTTTAACTAAAATGAAAAATTTTCAACAAAATACATGAACTCCGCCCAAAGACTTGAATTTTTAACTAAAAAGGATCAATTTTCCATTAAAGGGGAATAATTAAGGTTTTATTTGAAAAATTAAATTCCAACTAAAAAAAAAAAGACTTTTTAACAAAGCACATGAATCTTCAACAAAGTAGTTGAATTTTCAAGTAAAAACGATCAATTTCCAAAAGAAAGGGATTTTCAACTAAAATTAATAATTTTCAGCGAAAATGAAGAATGTTTAACTAAAATGAAGAATTCTCAACAAAATACGAAAAATCCATCCAAAGACTTGAATTTTCAACTATAATGATGAATTTTCAGTGAATTAATAAATTTTCTATAAAAATAAACAACGATTTTCTAACAAATTAGTTGAATGTTTTTAATTCATAAAGTCCGCGAATTATATAAGATTTTCTGGAAAATTGATGAAAAAATTCTGAAAAATGAACCGATTATTAAAAAAAAAGTTATTTAGTGCGCGCTTAGCGCTCATAATGTTTTAGTATCCAATAAAATTTACAATGAGTAAATATTGAGTAGACTCATTACTGCCTTATTGGATAATGAGTCTCGCCATTCTTCCCCGTATTTACGATTATGATTTCGTAAATCCACCTTGGCCTTTGAAAAAGGCGGCGCCAGGCCCCAACTTAAATTCTGAACTTTAACTCCAAGTCTAGTCTCCCGTCCAATAGATCTTCTGTTCTCAAATTTTGGAGACGTTCCGGTTTAGTCAGAGGCTCCGACGCGACGTGTCGTTAGTCGTACGGTTATTTCTGAGCTACGGAAAATGCCTGCAATCTTGTTGGAACTAATGTCTTCGGGCTTTTTTAAATTTTTATTACACCACCACATCTAACTAGATAACGAGATAATGAGGCGTGAAAAAATTTAAAAGGAAAAAGATTGTTTTTTAGGGAATTATTACATTTTTAACATTTAGATGAATTTTGAACCTAATTTTCAAATTTTCAATCAAGAAAATTGATCTGCTACCGAAAACGAAGAATTTTCAAAAAACTAGTTGAATTTTCAAAAAACTAGTTGAATTTTCAAAATACTTGTTGAATTTTCAATTGCAAAATATCAGTTTTTCACCAGAAATTAAATAGTTGAATTTATAGATAAAAAATTGAATTTCAAAGAAAACAAAAATTTCAAATAAAATAAAGAAACTAAACACAATACATGAATTTTCAATGAAGTACATAGTTGAATTTTCAACTGAAAAGGATCAATTTCCGCAAAAAAAATATATTTAAATTTTTAGTTGAAAAAAAATTAATCTCCAAATCGAGAGATGAATTTTCAAATAAAAAAATTAATTTTCCACAAAAAACGGAATAGTTACATTTTTTGTTCAGAAATTAGATTTAAACTAAAAACAAAGTAGTCAACCGCAGAAATGAATTTTAGAATAAAATAGAGAATTTTCAAGAAAATACATGAATTTTCTAAAAACTAGTTGAATTTTCATCTGAAAAAGATGAAATTTTCACCAGAAATTAAGTAGTTAAATTTATAGTTGGAAAAAAAAATAAATTTCAACCAAGAAAAAAATTAATTTTCAACCAAAAAGAAATTAAAGAATATACATGAATTTTCAACCAGAGAGATGAATTTTTAACTAAAAATATCAATTTTCACAAAAAATTGAATAGTTAAATTTTTAGTTTTAAAATTGAATTTCAACTAAAAACAAAATAGTTAACCAAATAGATTTTTAAACTGAAATGATGAATCTTCAACTGAAAATGATCAATTTTCCATTAAAAACTGAATAGTTGACATTTTATCTAAAAAATTGAATTTCAACAAAAAAAAAGAATTTTCAATTTAAGAAAAATAAATTTGCAACGAAGTAGTTGAATTTTCAACTAAAAAAGATCAATTTTTTATCAGAAATTGAATAGTTAAATTTATAGTTGAAAAAATAAATAAATTTCAACCAAGAAAAAAATGAATTTTCAACCAAAAAGAAATTAAACAAAAAACATGAATTATCAAAGAGATGAATTTTTAACTAAAAAGATTCATTTTTCACAAAAAATTGAATAGTTAAATTTTTAGTTGAAAAATAAAATTTCGATTGTTTAAAATGAGTTTTCAATCAGAGAGATGAATTTTCAACTAAAAAGAAGAATTTTCAATAAAAAAATATCCATTTTCCACAACAAATGGAATAGTTAAATTTTTAGTTTCAAAATGAGATTTGAACTAGAAACAAAATAGTCAACCAAATAGATTTTTAAACTGAAATGATGAATCTTCAACTGAAAAAGATCAATTTTCCATCAAATACTGAATAGTTGAAAAATTATCTGAAAAATCGAATTTCAATTTAAAAACAAGAATTTTCAATCAAAAAAATAAACTTTCAACGAAATAGTTGAATTCTCAACTAAAATAGATCAATTTTTCACCAGAAATTTAATAGCTAAATTTATAGTTGAAAAAATAAATCGATTTTAACCAAGAAAAAAATTAATTTTCAACCAAAAAGAAATTAAACATAATAAATGAATTTTTAATGAAGTAGTTGAATTTTCAGTTGAAAAATTAAATTTTAACTGAAAAGGAAATGAATTTTCAACCACAGAGATGAATTTTCAACCAAAAAGGTTTTTTCTTTACCAAGAATGGAATAGTTGAATTTTTAGTTGAAAAATTAATTTTCAATTTTTTAAAATAGATATATATTTTCAAACAAAGAGATGAATTTTCAACTCAAGTGAAGAATTTTCTTTAGAATATATGGATTTTTAACGAAGGAGTTGATCTTCAAATTAAAAAAAAAAACAATTTTCCACCAAAAATGGAATAGTTGAATTTTCAACTAATAAAGATCAATTTTCCATTCAAAATAGCAGAATAAAAATTTTATTCACAAAATTAAATTTTAATTGAGATAAAAAAGAATGTTTGACCAAAGAGATGCATTTCTAAGCAAAGAACGTGAATTCTCCACCAAGAATTGAATAGTTGAATTTTCATTCGGAAAATTAATTTTCAACCAAAGAAATTAATTTTTAACTAAAAGAGATCAATTTTCCACCAGAAATAAATAATTCAATTTTTAGTTAAAAAATTTAATTTAAAACTTAAAAAAAAGTGTTTTCAACCGAAGAAATGGATTTTCAAATAAAATAAAGAATTCTCAAAAAAATACACGAATTTGCGAAGAAGTAGTTGAATTTTCAACTAGAAAGATCAATTCTTCCCAAAAAAGTAATATAGTTAGGTTTTTATTTAAAAAATTTAATTTCATCAAGAAAAAAAATGTTCGACCAGAGAGATAAATTTTCAAAAAAATACATGCATTTTTAAGAAAGTAGTTGAATTTTCAACTTAAAATGATCAATTTTCGAAAAAAATAGTATAGGTAAATTTTTAGTTAAAAAAATAAATTTAAACTGTGGAAAAAATGAATTTTCATCCAGAGATATGAATTCTGAACTAAAAATGATTAATTTTCCAGAAAACACGGAATAGTTTAATTTTACGTTAAAAATTAAATTTCAACTAAAAAAAGGAATTTTCAACCAAAGATATGAATTTTCAATTGAAGGAAATACATTTTTCACCAACAATAATATAGTTAAATTTTCAGTTAAAAAAATTAATTTCAACTAGAAAAATGAATTT
>CAKNXH010084274.1:0-15984 GCA_932178445.1 Andricus quercusramuli
TTAGCATAAGTGTTTTACTGATTTTCATTGCAAACTTGATGTGTGCGGCCACGATATTTACCTGTAAGATGACAATGATCACGATGCCTGCATCTGTAAATCTGCAAACCCTACACAGAGAGCAAGCTTCTTACTGAATTATTTCTCTTATTTTCAAAATCTATGGATGCGATTTCACTTTTATCATGTTTGTAATATAAGAAAATACGATTCGAAATCTGTAAATACAGTGAGCGGATATAGTAAGCTCGATTCACAATTCTTTTTTAAAAGTACGATATCGTTTCTAACAGATGTCGTTTTTCTCAGCTTAGAGAAATACAATCATCAAAAATGGAACCAGAAAAATATAAATATGTATTTGTCCATACATAAATCCATATTGCTGTATTTATGATATCGTATTCTTTTCCCATACTCTTTTAAGAGAATGGATTTGCAAGAGCAGGATCTAAAAATGAAATACTCACACTTTGCAGATTTTATTTCGAAATTTCACCCGCATGGGGATTCTATTTCAACTTAATGTGCCTTTTATTTGAAAGGTTTACTGATCTTTCAGAAACTTTATTTCTTTTGAGCCGTAAAACTCTTATTTTCCATAACACATGGTTCTTAGTAGTTTAAAACAGAATTTAAACTGATTTTCAGGGTTTCCACCTGACCGGAGAACTTGGGAAATGGCTGGTAATTTTTTCTCACTGGGAAATGACTGCGAATAAGCCATTTTCGAAGATGATGATGATTTTGATTCAGATCAGAGCATTTCTAAAACAAATTATGATTCTGATTTAAAACAGCGCAGGGGTGAAACAAAACACTCGAATAATTTTTTCTTCGTGAATAACATTTTTGTAGAATTTTCGAAGCAGGAAGGTTTTTATCAAAAGCATTCATCGACTACAAGTGAATGAATAATTGGTGTTTGATAGACTTTCCCTTGAGCTTACTACGTAGAATTCAAACAATGTATGTTTGAGCGATGGTAGCAGATCATCTTATAATCTCTCCATCGGATGATGCACATACAAACATACTTAAAGGAATTGCCCAACAGCTGCCAAAATCCTATTAATCTACTCGGACAGGCGCTCACCCATACAGTGGCACTTGTGACCCCTATGGCTGACAAATTTACGATCAGTTTCGTAGCACACAAGGTCCTAAGGTCGTAATTTATACTATGGTGCTGTTTCGTGAATGATGTTACGATAAATCCCATCCTCACACCTTCCCATCATCGTGATCCTTGTCATATTTTGATATGTTCATAAAGATTTTTTATGTTTAAACTGCAAAGTCTCAATGTATCTTTCACAGTGATTCTTGATCTAAAGTGGGGCTGAAGAATGTTGCAAATTGTGACTTAGAAAAGAAATATTGTTTATAGAATAACCAAATATTGCCAAGATGAGTGTTCCAATAATTTGTATTTCAAACTTGATCTGCAGGACTACTCTTGTCAGAAATCAGATTGAAAAATGTTGCAAATAAGTCACTGTGAGAAGAAAAATTACTTAGGGAAGTACAAAATATTTTCAGCATGAGTGTTTTTATAATTTATGTGACAAACTTGATGTGTGGGATCGCGATATTTGACTGTGAAATGACAATGATCCGGATTCTCTTGTCTGGAAAACTGCAAATTATATCCAAAGTCTAAACTCCTTACTGAATTATTTCTCTTCCTTCTATAGAATTAGGCATGTTATTATATTCTTCAACAAAAATTTTGACATGAAAAAGATAAAAAGAAGTATGTATTCCTTGAAAATATTTCATCGGAAGCCAAGTCTATTGAACATTTTTAGGCACTTTGAATTTTCAATTTTGTACTGAAGAAGCTCTTCCACGGGTTCCGTTCGAAACTTGATTCGTATTCACGTAAAGTAACGAAGTTATAGTTCCCACATTGAATAGGAACGGACCTATAACTGAGTTTCTCCCTTAGCTCTAGAGGTACTCTTGCGCCAGATAATATGTGGAGCTGGTTTATGCTCGCGCTGACGATATCGAACATAAAATTTTTGTGTAAATGGACACAGAATAGTGGTTACAGAAATAATAAAAAAATGAAAATAGATAAACAAATATTTGAAAATAAATAAATATTTAAAACAATTCCTCAGCTTTTATTGTATGCATTTCCCATTTAGAAATTGATTCAGTAAATCTAATTATTTGCTTCAATTTTCATTTCAATTTTAGATTCAATATGTCTAGAACCTTGGCGTTGTTATTTATACCAGAAATAATGTGTTATTTGTTCAATACATCGATGCAGAACTGCGATATCATTTTCTTTTAAACTTATTTGTATCAATTATGCCCTCACAGTCTATCCAGGTAAAATTAATTAATCGATTTGCCGATAAAGCGGACTCGGACGAGGAAGCAAGTAGAGAGTGAAGATAACGGGGAAATATCCGGTTCAATAATAGTACTGTTGTTGCAGCACAGAACAAAGCGAAGTGTGAGGCACTCCAGTGCGCCAGAAATTGGTAATTGACCATACATGTACACGTTGTCACTATAATAACACAGCTTTCCAGTAAATGACGTCTTTTCAACACTTATATGTACACGTGTATACAGTTCTAATTTGCTTATTTATGGTAGCCTGCTTCTGAACACGAAACTGCGAATCCGCATGAAATTCCAGTATCAGAAAATTTAAAAATTAAATTAAACTTCAGAGGGTTGGAGTTTTGTCTGACTAAATATTGATGTACGCTACTGAATTACCACTGGCTTACTATAATATGTACTGTACTGCGAACCACCTCTCTCAAGTCTTTCATTTACAAAATTCTATACCACCACCTTGCCTGACCATATTCTGGCTTGTTCTACTCAAATATGTATGACTGAATAAAGATTTACCTGTACTACTCAAATGTAAGAACCTCATTTACTGATTTGTTCACCGCATTGAGGAGCGCAAAATTCAAATAATACATGGAGAAATTTGGACAATACCTCTCTGGATTACTGAATCTTCACCTAGATATTTTTAGCTGAAGAAACATTGATCTAGACTACTGAAACCCTAATCGCTGATTATAATTTTTCCTCTACTATTGAAGAATTTACATATTTACTTCAGAAATTTGTACAATAGACCTCTATAGTAGTTAGTCATCACCTTAATGTTGCTGACTGACGAAACATTGAGCTGAACTACTGAAATTTAAATTATCGACTACAATATATCCTGTACCACTTGTCTTTAATAACGCTCGAATTTACCAGATTTTGTAGACACACATTGCCTGAACATTCATTAAACTATACTACTCGAAGCTTTATGCCGGACTATATATTTACTTGCACTACTAAAATCAACCTACTTCTCAATTTGTTGACTTGTTCACCAAGTTGAGAATGCAAGATTTACATATTGCTATCATAAATGTTTACAATAGCTTTCTGTATAAGTAGCTCTCTATTTTAATAACTCGTCTTCTCAATATTCTTGGCTGACAAAATATTGATCTATACTACAGACATCGTAATGTCGGACTATGATCTCTGCTTTACTACTAAACAACTCTCGTAACTCTCCCATTTACCATATTCTATACCCTCACGTTTAGGTATTCACTTTAAGCATACAAATTATCCTTATAAACAAAATTAAATTTCCGAATGAAAATTTTGAATAGATTAACAATATACGATTTTATGAAATATGAATGAAAAATTTCCATAAAAAATTTGAAGGGCCCTTTTTGAGTGGAAGTAGAGGGAATGTTTTCAGTAGAGCAAGTAAAGTATAGTCAACAAATTTGAGGATAGGTAAATGTAAATATTACATAATGTTACATAATGTTAGTTTTTAGTAGTAGAGCTCAATGAATCGTCAGCCAACCCACAGTGGTTCAAATGAGGAATTCTCTAGATCTATAAAATGTATCTATAATTATTGTTACAAACAATAATTACAAATGAATCCATTGATTCGCAATTTTCTGTAAATCCCGCATTTTATTTTTGGTAAAATTGATTGATATGCTTATAGATATTGTAAATTATGTTTGTTATTTGATAAAGTATGACAATGATTTTTTTTTCAAACAAAACGAGAATTTTGCTATTTTCACAAAGAATCTTTGGCTTTTTTACACAAGTCTGTCACAAACTGCGTAAATTGAAATTTTGAACTACAAAACTTTGTTGAATATTACTAATTGGCATGGTTATGGACAAATTTGATTAAAAAAAAATGTGAAACTTAGGTATTCCTAGGTTAAACAAAATTGCTTTCCTACTTATCTACTCAGATTGGCTTCTTTCGAATCACAATGTTTTGTTCGAAATAATGTTTAATACAAATATCGTATTTTCCAGTTCAGAAGAATAAAACAGTAATAAAATGGAATAAGCAAAATATACATATGGAATTGACTATAGATGAATCGATAATTAAAGAAAAAAAATGTTATGAGCATGAGTGTCTTAATGATTTTCATTGCAAACTTCATGTGCGGGACCACTATATTTACCCGCATGATGATCATGATCATTATGGCTGCATTTATAAAACTGCTGAATATATCTAAAGTGCAAGCTTTTGACTTGAATATTTCAATTATGATAAAATATGGTGGTTTTTATCCAACTTGTTCATAAAAAATAATTATTATATATACTTATCAATTATTTTAAGTTAACCATTTCTGGGAACACATTTTGGTGCACACTTGCGTAAGGAATCCGAATATTCGGTCCCATTATTTATACCAAAAAATTTTGCAAAATTCTTCACAATCTTTACTCTCGAGACAAACTATAACAATAAATCCATTTTTTTTTTTTTTTTGAAAAAAAATGATATTTAGGGGTGGCGCAAACCCCATGAAGTTTAACATGTATTTCCCATAAGAAAAAAGACGTTTTTTTTAAATATTATACAGAATCCTCAATATTATCTCAATCGAGTTGAAACTCAACATTTCTCTTCACAATCAGCCATATAATACGAATAAAATATCACTTTTCAAAAAACAACACCATAAGTCTATTTTATAGGGTCCCAAAGAAACCCCATAAGTGAAAAAATGTGTTTTGCGAGTTTTTGGCGCTAATTATGATTTTTTTGCGGTTTTTTTAATGCAAATTGATTCTAATACATAAAATATTATGTTACTCTGAAAATTAGATATTTTAATGAATTGTTTAAACAATTTATTATTGTTTTTAGCAATTTTCTCATAGAATGGAGTTAGAAAGACGCGGTTTTCTTCACAAATTTTCCATTTGTTGTCCAATTTTCAATTAGCGGGAAGTGATAGTTCATCAATGTTAACAATAGTGATTGTTTAAACAATTTATGATAATTGTTAATGATATTGTATTTGAATAATTCTAGAAAGTTGCGGTTTTTTTCAAATTTCTGGCTTTTTGTTTAATTTTTATTTGGAGTGAACTAACAATGAATTGAAGTTTACAAAATAATTGTTTAAACAAATTATTATTGTTTATGAATATCTTCATCTATATCGATTGCTATATCGAATATTGTTTATAACTATTTTCTCTCAGATAGGTGCTAGAAAGTGGCGGTGTTTTTCTAAAATCTTTCACTTTGCATCGCCTTTTTATTTATGAATAAGTAATAAGTCAACCACAACAAAAATGATTTTTCGAAAGGTATTGTTGTTTTGAGTGAATAGTTTTTGCTCTTCTCCAAATGCTCAAAAAATTAATTTAAAGAAAAAAAGCTATTTTACACAAGAGGCAAAAACAAAGAATTTTAAATATCTATTTTATTTCAGAAAAATATATATTCACGGAAAGGAAAGAGATTATTTAAAATATAGTTTTCTCTGATGTTTATTTATTAATTGTTAGTAATTGAGCAGGCGAAACGAAGTAAAAGATTTTAGAAGAAAACGCTATTTTCTAGCACTTATATAAGAGAAGATAGTTATAAACAATATTAAATTGTTTGAACAACTTTTTTGTTAACTTTATTTAATTATTACCTCACTAAGTGAAAAAAGGACAGAAAGGTGAAAATTTCCCAGAAACTGCAACTATCAGGCGCAATCGATATAGATGTACATAATCATAAAGAATGATAATTTGTTTAAACAATCATCTTTGCTGAATCTGATTAATTATTAAGTCACGCCTAGTGAAAAATAAACAGACAGTTGAAAATTTCAGAAAAAACCACAAGATTCTACCAATTAGGCATATAGAATATTATTAACAATGATAAAAAATTGTTTAAACAATTATTTTGTTAACTTCAATTCATTATCACTTCACTCCAAATGAAAATTGGACAAAAAGCCACAAATTAAAAAAAACGCATCTTTCTAGCATTACTCAAATATAATATTATTAATAATTCGAATAGATTGTTTAAACAATTATTTTGTTAACTCAAATTCATTATTACTTTACTCCAAATGAAAATTGGACAAAAAGCCAGAAATTTCAACAAAAAAACCGCATCTTTCTAGCATTATTCAATTATAATATTATCAATAAATATAATAAATTGTTTATACAATTATTTTGTTAACACTAATTCATTATTACTTCACTCCGAATGAAAAGTGGACAAAAAAACAGAAATTTCAACAAAAAAAACCGCATCTTTTCAGCATTATTCAAATATAATATTATTAATAATTATAATAAATTGTTTAAACAATTATTTTGTTAACTTGAATTTATCATTTCTTCATTACAGATGAAAATTGGACAAAAAGCCAGAAATTTAAAAAAAATCTGCATCTTTCTAGCATTATTCAAATATAATATCATTAATAATTATGATGAATTGTTTCAACAATCACTATTGTTAACATTGATGAACTATCACTTCCCTCTAATTGAAAATTGGACAACAAATGGAAAATTTGTGAAAAAACCGCGTCTTTCTAACTCCATTCTGTGAGAAAATTGCTAAAAACAATAATAAATTGTTTAAACAATTCATGATAATATGTAATTTCCAGAATAAAATAATATTTCATGTATTAGAAACAATTCGCATTAAAAAAACCGCAAAAAAATCATAATGAGCGCCAAAAACTCGCAAAACCCATTTTTTCACTTATGGGGTTTCTTTGGGACCCTATAAAACAGGCTTATGGTGTTGGTTTTTGAAAAGTGATATTTTATTTGTATTCTATGGCTAATTTTGAAGAGAAATGTTGAGTTTCAACTCGATTGAGAAAATATTGAGGATTCTGAATAAGATTTACAAAAACGTCTTTTTTTCTTATGGGAAATACATGTTAAACTTCATGGGGCTTGCGCCACCCCTAAATATCATTCATTTTCAAAACAAAAAAAAAATGGATTTATTTTTGGATGAATTCGAACAAATTTGGGGTGTGTCCCCATAAAAATTCAAAAAAGAAATTTTGGACCACCCTAATGTTCAATCATTAAAAAACACCTTTATTAAGTTTTTCCCTTAATTTGTTCATAACATTTAGATGAATGTGATGCAAATTGATTGTATTTTTTGAATGAACCTATACAGATTTAGAACAATATTCGAAAAAAATTGTAAATTCAAAAAAAAATTAAAATCGGTGGACCTTTTCTAACGTTAAATTCCTGATTTCAGCCACTGTTTCAGGCGATTAATTTTTGTATGAGAATGACTTCCATGTTTAAAGTGAACGAAGCAACGCGAATGTATAGAATATAGTAAATGGAAAGGCTATGAGAGGTGGTCAGTAGTGCATAACAGATTATATTCGAACATTGGGATGTCAGTAGTATAGTTCAACGTTTGATCAGACAACAATACCGAGATCACTATTTAGTAAGACAGCGAGCCATTGTACACATCTCTTAGGTAAACCTGAAGCTTCTTAACTCGTTAAACAAGTCCGGTAATTGAGCGTTAGGTAAATTTAAGTAGTACAGGTAAATGATCAGTGAAGTTTGAATTTTTTAGTAGTGCAGGTCGATGGGTGGTCAATAACGTGAAGTTACGTACATAATTTGATAAATGGGAGGGTTGTGAAACGGGTTCAGTAATACGGACATATTATAGTCAGCCGCTATTATATTAGTAGTATAGATCAATGTTCCGCCAGAAAATGATATTGAGGTCACGATTTAGTAACATAGAAAGCTATTTTTTCAAATTCCTAAAGTTAATATGTGAATAAGCGTTTCGCATCTTTTGAAAAAATCAGTAAATTAAGAGCAAGATATATTCGAGTAGTATAGGTCAGTATTTGGTCAGCCGTATATCTGTAAGTAGTACATGTCAACCAATATTCTGAATATTTACTCCAGAGAGTAGAGTAGCTCTCCGTAGTACCTTATCGCCACCTTAATATTCCTGTCTGACCAAAAATTGATTTACACTCCTCACACTCCAATGGTTGACTATAACCCTTTCTCTACTACTGAATCCGTCTCATAACCCGCCCATCATTACATTAAGCAAATTCTGTGTCCTTGCATTGTCTGACCATTCATTCAACTGTACTCCTCTTTTTCTCTCACTAAATATTTACGTATACTACTTGAATATAACTACCTCCTGATTCACTGATTTGCTTTCCAAGCTGAGGAGCATAAAATTGACATACTTAATTTAGAGATTTGTACAATGGCTCTCTATATTACTGAGCGATAGTATCACCTTAATATGTTGGCTGACGAAACATGGATATGCACTACTGACATCTTAATGACTACCTATGATATGTGCTGTACTACTGAAACCGTCTCATAAACCTCCCATTCAGCACATGCTGTACCGCCACATTGTCTGGTCATTTATTGACATACACTACTTGAAAATTTGAGATTATTGGTGATTTCCCTGCACAGAGTATATCTCACTAACGACTATTGTATTACCAAATCGTCGCTACTGTGTTGTTGGCTGACCAATTATTGATCTATACTACTGACATTCTAACTTCTGACTATGCTGTACTTGCACCAATTAAATTTAACTACACCTTTATTGTCTGATTTTACCCTGACTTGCTCTACTGAAACTCTACTCTTTACTCTAGAGACGATGAGAATTTACTGTTCAAAATTAGCTACAGCCTAAAATATTTGACCAATTTATGTTTTTTTAGTAACGCCCTGCACTCCACAAAATATAATGTCTGTGAGTTATTTTTTTGAATGATTATTATTTATTTTTTGTACAAATATCATTATTTCTATAATGAGCTTGAGCACTTCTAGTCAACAAAAAATTGTTTCTACAGTTGAGCTCCTCCTGCAAGCATTTGTTCATATAATTTGTTTATTTGGTTCCTCTATTATTGAGAAAAATAATTAATATTTAATTTCAACTTTCACTGCAAACTTCAACATGATGTGCAGGACCACCATATTTAACTGTTAGATGACAATGATCACAATGGCTTTCTCCACGAAACCGCAAATTATGTTCAAATCGCAAAAATATGCAAATATGCAACAGTCGAGGTCGAATTCAAAGCTAGTTTTTAATTTATCTCTCCTCACTTCCCCTAAATTTACCAACTTCCCCACCTATCATTTCTTTATTTCCCCTCACTTCCCCTCCTAGGGAAAAAGGACAACGATTTTCAGGCTTTCATGAATCGGCACCAAATTAATTATGGCTTTTGAGAGTCCTCACTTTTCCATATTTTTCCTATTTCTATTCCCCTAATTTTTTTTTTCGAGACACCCTACTATTTACTCAAGCAACATTTGCGAATTTCTGAGATAAGCATATTTTTTAGAGGCTCCCTTTTTATGTTTCCTTATCCGCTGCCCTTTATACTTTCTTCTTTCTGTTATCTGGGCGCAAACTGTACGTATATTTCCCGTCTTTCAGCTTTTATTGCCCTACGCGGTGGAAACTATTTGCAGTAATCCTGAAGATTTTCACTTTCCAAACTGTGACTATAACTTTTGTGATCAATGCTCGAATGCTCCAAGCTCTCTTACCTATACTGCTTATATAGAATGATGATTATTTTAAGGTATAAAGGTGCCTGGAAAATAAAATTTGAAGAGAAAAATGAATTTCGAATAATATTTTTTCATATTTTGCAAATTATATTTTACAAGAATTTGAAGTGGTGCAAACATTTTTCATTAATATAATTTGAACAAATCCATATGAAAATGGAAAGCCTTTATGATATTCCATACTTTTTCTCTTATCATAATTTTTTATATATTTTCATGCAGTAATCTAATTTCAAGGTACTAGAATTTGAATTTTGGAAAAATCGCTATTTGGAAACATTCTAATTCAGGAAAGACTAAGAGAGCAACATTTCCATAGGAGGGTGTTTAGTAGGGTGGTTTAAATTTTTTTTAATTTTGTATTCATACCACCAAAAGTTTTCGATTCAACAATTAGAAAAATGCGATTTAGAAAGAAAAAATTATATTTTTTTTTGCGCCAATTATGATTTTTGTTTGCTTTTCTAATGCAAATTGTTTCTATCATACAAAGTAGTACTTTCCATTGATAGCTGAATGCTCAAATAAATTATTCGAACAATATAACAATTTTCGAAACCAGTCAATAACACCTGAAAACTAAAAAAATTTTAATTCCTCCTAATAGGGGATGATCCTCATCTACCCCGAACTGACACTGCATCAATATTTTCAAAATTGTGTGCATTGCAAATGGATCATCCTCGTCCATCCTGGACTAGCACAGTATCAATATTTGCAAAATTGTGTACGATGCATTTTTAAAAGCAAACAACGGACAATTTTAAAAAAAGTTTTGATATATATATGGTATGTAAAAAAATTTCACTTACCCTTATCACATCTACTAGATTTCAATTCCCCGCTGACTTGAAACGAAAGGCTATAGATCTTTCAAGAAAAGGTGCATGTTCAACAGCAA
Source organism: Andricus quercusramuli (assembly GCA_932178445.1). Taxonomy (NCBI): domain Eukaryota; kingdom Metazoa; phylum Arthropoda; class Insecta; order Hymenoptera; family Cynipidae; genus Andricus; species Andricus quercusramuli. The sequence goes on from CAKNXH010084274.1 coordinate 10,853, forward strand.
TTTTTCTGTCAATACTTCCGTAAGGAAAATACTTCTGCAAGATAAGCTTCTTGAATAATTTGCAAAGTTCTCAACTTTCTGTTAAGTTCTGAAGTTACAGGAAGAAGTCATATAGAGCAGGAGAGCGGTTCTCACTGTTTGAAGTTTATCATCCAACTTCAGTGATATAGCAAGAGTTGATCGACTTACGGAAGTGCACCAACTCCACTTTTTGCTTTTCATCTGCAAGTTCATGCGTATTGATTTTTGGGCAAAACTCGACTTCAAACGCGATGTAAAAAGTTTCTTACTTAGGAAAGGTGCACCAAACCAAAGGTGTAAAAAATAATGGAACATGAAATTGAAAATAAATTATCTGCTTGAAATTTTTTATAGCACTTTCATCCAATTTTGGAATCAGATTGATCAACTAGCATTTATTGCGAACTTGATGTGCAGGACAACCAAATTTAATTGTTAGATGACAATGATCACAATGGCTTCGTCCGCAAAACTGCAAATAATGTCCAAATCCCAAGCGAGCGGTTACCAAAAAAATAACATTGTTAGATCATTAAAAATATCCAAAAAATTATTTTTCCTAATTTATCCTGGTATAATTTTTTTAGTAGAGAGCAATTAAACAAATGAATTATCCCATAAAATGTGGAAATTCAAAATTTTTAATGAAAATAATTGATCAACTAGCATTTATTGCGAACTTGATGTGCAGGACCACCAGATTTAATTGTCAGATGACAATGGTCATAATGAAATTGTCCGCAAAACTGCAAATTATGTTCAAATTTTTAGTTAAGAACATTAATTTTCTACCAAAAAAGCAAATTTTCCGCTAAATAGTTCAATTGTTAAAGATAAAGATTAATATACTAATAAAATAATAAATCATCGACAAAAAAAAATCTTCAATAAGAGTTCAACTATCAACCAGGTTTTCGAATTTCCAGTTAAATAGTTTAATTTTCGAGAAAAAGATATAAATTTTCAAACAGAAAAGACAAATTCCTAAATGAGTTTCCAAGGAAGAATGATAAAATTTTCAAACGAACATGGAATTTATTTGAATTTTCAGTTTTAAAAATTAATTTTCAACATGAAAGGACAATCTTTTAACACATATGTTAACTTTAAAACAGAGGAATTATTTTTAATTGAAACAGGTAGTTGCATTTTTAATCAAAATGATGAAATTTTAACCAAAAGTCATGCATTTCCGAACCATAATGATGAATTCTCAAAAAAAAGTATTAGGCCCCCCCAGAAAAACAAGTTTTCAACAAAACAATTGAATTTGTATCCAAAAAGAATGACTTTCCAACAAAATTCTTGAATTTTTGATAAAGTCATTATGCTTTTAAACAACGAATCAAGTTTTTAAGAAAAAAAAAATTTTCTCCAAGGAGATGAAATCTTAACTGAAATTGAGAATCTTAAACTTGAATGGGTGAATCTTAAGTTTGAAAACAAAATCATTTTTGACAAAAAAAAAAATATTCAAGTCACGGAATTAATTTTTGATTTCTAATAGTGTACGATAGCTTCGGAAATATTTTTTTTACCTCAAAAGAGTATTTATTTAGATTTACGCATTTCACGTATTCGTCGAAGCTTCGTGATTTTTCGTTAAAAAAATGTATTAAATTTCTTCGATGGCTCAGTTTGAATTTGGACTCTGCAATGTGATCATGAAAATCCTATTATTCTCTCAATGGTTTCATATCATTTTCATCAAATTTCGGGATCGAATTGATCAACTGGAATTTACTGCGAACTTGATGTGCGGGACCACGGTATTCATCTGTTAAATGATCATGATCACCGTGGCTTTGTCCGCTAAACTGTGATTCATATCACAATTCCAAGCTGGCAGTGAACTTTGTTGACCAAACAAATATTATCAGACCATAGAAAAATACCCAAAAAATGATTTTAAGTAACCAAAATTTTTACAGTTAATCCTGAGGCAAAAGGTTTATCTGAGGAGTTATCTCATTAGCGTACAAATCTCAAATCCTAGTCAACTTTTAATAAATACAAACACTTTTGATTTCCTTAAATCATTCTTCAATTTGAGTATCACTCAGACTCGTCACCATACAGTTTACGAATCATAAAAATGGTTTCCAAACATGAATAACCAGGTTCTTGCAAAATTTGATGCACTCTTTGTTGGGTGCATGCCGTCATCCTGAAATGCGACACGTACGTGGATAGATGTTCACGTAAGTGCTAGCACTAGTCGGCTACAGATTCGCAGGTCCATGTCGCTTGATAGGGAATCACAGATTTTTTTCTTAAATGCTAAATACTTATTTTTGACAACTAGGTACACAACTAGGTACAAAGTAGGAGCACATGGTCGGATACTTTCCGGACAGACCTCATACTTGTAACTGTAACCAATTTTGATACCAAATCCTAATAATTTTATTCAAATTCGCATGACTCTGCTGCAAATCTGATCCAACTTCAAGATGAAGCTAGGACCTCATTATTTTCTGTGTTTGTTGGTCAAGCGAAAAAGTTTCCTCAATGTAAGAGAGCTTGGATTTGGCTAGTGAGTTGAATGGCTTTTGGCTTCAAGAGTAAGTACACCTAAATGACAGTTTAGACGGAACCAGCAGCAGTTTTAGTTTAGCTCGTTATTCCTGGTTTGCAAATACTAATGGTTGAGTTTGTCCAACAGGACGACGATCTATCTATACATAAAACTCTGAAGTCTAAGCTCATGGTGGGTGTTACCTGAGTACGAAAAGCCCCAAGTAAACTCTCGTCGAGTTCGTAATGCATGCGAACGTTAATGCAAGTCTGCCTGTATTGTACGTGAGTACTCGAGCTTTGTGGTGTAAAAGCGAGGCTTACTTTTTGATCCGCGCTTTTAAGAATTCTGAGCGCACCAAACTAATGGAACACGAAAATGAAAAGCAATGACAATACAGCGATGAAAGCCGGAACCCCAGAGACATTCTAAAATGTAACGTTTCATCCTAATACCTCAAACGTTAACTGAAATTTATTAAGATTTTACTAAGTACTTTGAAACAGAATTGCCAAACTTAGTCCTGAAACTTTCTTGAGACTTGAATTTAATAATAGGGTGTCTACCTGAATCCTGGAAAATAATTCCCTGAATGAAATAAGAAATCCGGAGTCTGTTTAAAAGTTTTTGGATCACTTTCATCCAATTTTCGGATTGAATTGATCAGCTATTAATTGTTGCGAACTTGGTGTGCGGGACCACCATATTTTATTGTTAGATGACAATGATCACGATGGCTTTGTCTGCAAAACTGCAAATCATTTATCATTATTATTTATATATTATAATTTAAATATAAAAATAAAAAAAAAGAAGTACTAAAATATAAAATATATACTTTGTTTAAACATTAATATAAAAAATATAAAAGAAGTACTGCTGAACATATTTTGAACCAAGAGAGATTATATTTCTGACAAAAGAAATGAGTGTTCAAACCGAAAAAACAAATTTCCAACAGAAGAGTTCCATAAGAAGAGAAAACAATAAAATATTGTCATTGTAATTTCTGTTGCTTGTTGAAATTGTATAGATTTGACCGAATTTTTCAAGAATTTGACCTGAAACTTTGTCAAAAGTAGACCTGAAAAGCTTGAATGTCATTTCTGTATTTTTCTAAATATCTTTTTCCAGCTGGCTTCGTATCTAAATTTGGAAGCTTAGTGCTGGTAAAAATACACTAGAAAACAAATCAGTCAATCGAAAGAATCGAAAAAAGAAGGCAGCAGGTTTAAAAGATGATTATTTTTGGCATTTTTTTCAAATATATTTTCACCAGTGAGAAGCCCTTGCACATAAAAAAGATTTCCTAATGGCAGCTCATGCCTAATTTTGATTTCTACAATTGTGATTTTGCAAACCACACCATTCTGTGTTTGCTTGAAGTTTCCTATTTTCAGGTTTGTGAAATTCAAGAAAAGGCGTGGGTTCCACATTCGAAAATCTATTTTGACTTTTTCTTTGCTTGAGAATTGCTCGATCATGAATAGGAATCTTAACAAATAAAAAATAAGCAATATATAGTTCTCGTATTTGCCTGCAAACGATTTCTCGCTTGGAATATTATTTTCCGACAAACAAGCCACGTTATCAAAGCTACTCATGTACAGAACATTCCATCTTTAATGAATTCTCGATGCAATATTGCTTGATTCTGAAGCAGCATTAGGGATGCTACTTGCAGCAAGGTGGTTCGCATATCCGAAATAGCCAGATTCCAAATCTTCGTGTTCAGTACTCCCTGAAAAACGGAATTTCCTTGGTATTTATAAGAAAAAGCCTGATTTATTCCAAGTTTTTCCAAAATATTTCATTTAAAATTGCTATTTTGTCAAATTTGCGATACTTTTTACAAGTCTAATTCTCGCTCTTATGCCCCTTTTCCAGCTTTCCAGGTGCTTATACATAATCCCAAGTTTCATCCTCGCCATCATGTTCCTTCTTAGCTTTTTACGAACTCAGACATAATTCCTAGTGTCCTCCTGATCACAATACCCCTTTTCCATCTCTTCACAAACGCACACATAATCCAAAGCATTTTCCTCGCTCTTGTATCCCTTTTCCAGCTTTTCGCGCCCACAGAAATAATTCCAAGTGTCATTCTCTCCATCCCGCCCCTTTTCCAGCTCTCAACCAACTCAGCCTAATCTAAAACGTTCCCCTCGCCCTCGTGTCCCTTTTCCAGCTATCTGCGCACGCAGACATAATTTAAAGTGTCCTCGCCATCACGCCCCTTTTCCAGCTGTGCGCGAACTCTGACATGATTCCAAGTGTCCTCCTCATCAAGCCCCTTTTTTATCTCTCCACACACTCAGCCTAATCTAAAGCGTTCTCCTCGCCCTCGTGTCCCTTTACCAGCTCTGCACGCGCAGACATAATTTTATGTGCCCTCGCCATCACGTGCGTTCTCCAGCTCTGCGTGAACTCAGACATAATTCCAAGTGTTCCCCTGATCACCATGCCCCGTTTCCAATTATTTACGCAAGCATACACAATCTGGAGCGCCCTCCAAACTGCTGTGCCCCTTTTTCAGCTCTTCTCGCCCGCAGTAAAATCCGAAGTGTTCTCGCCCTCGTGTCTCTTTTCCAGCTTT
>CAKNXH010084276.1:0-16194 GCA_932178445.1 Andricus quercusramuli
TTAGCATAAGTGTTTTACTGATTTTCATTGCAAACTTGATGTGTGCGACCACGATATTTACCTGTAAGATGACAATGATCACGATGCCTGCATCTGTAAATCTGCAAACCCTACACAGAGAGCAAGCTTCTTACTGAATTATTTCTCTTATTTTCAAAATCTATGGATGCGATTTCACTTTTATCATGTTTGTAATATAAGAAAATACGATTCGAAATCTGTAAATACAGTGAGCGGATATAGTAAGCTCGATTCACAATTCTTTTTTAAAAGTACGATATCGTTTCTAACAGATGTCGTTTTTCTCAGCTTAGAGAAATACAATCATCAAAAATGGAACCAGAAAAATATAAATATGTATTTGTCCATACATAAATCCATATTGCTGTATTTATGATATCGTATTCTTTTCCCATACTCTTTTAAGAGAATGGATTTGCAAGAGCAGGATCTAAAAATGAAATACTCACACTTTGCAGATTTTATTTCGAAATTTCACCCGCATGGGGATTCTATTTCAACTTAATGTGCCTTTTATTTGAAAGGTTTACTGATCGTTCAGAAACTTTATTTCTTTTGAGCCGTAAAACTCTTATTTTCCATAACACATGGTTCTTAGTAGTTTAAAACAGAATTTAAACTGATTTTCATGGTTTCCACCTGACCGGAGAACTTGGGAAATGGCTGGTAATTTTTTTTACTAGGAAATGACTGCGAATTCGATTCAGAGACGGGGATTTTTCGAACGAATTATTTTTTCTGAATTTCAAAAGGAAATTGTTGAAAAAAATTATTATTAGATTTGGAACCGTGAATTTCACAAAAAAATGAAGTTTTCATTTGGAACGGGGAATTTTCGAGACAAATTATCAGCTATAGATCAGCTACGGGAAGTTTACGAAGAGAATTTTAATCCTGATTTGGAAAAGGAAATTTTCTAGAAACAAATTAGAATAATCCATTTTCGAAAATAAGGATGATTTTGATTCAGATCAGAGCATTTCTAAAACAAATTATGTTTCTGATTTAAAACAGCGCAGGGGTGAAACAAAACACTCGAATAATTTTTTCTTCGTGAATAACATTTTTGTAGAATTTTCGAAGCAGGAAGGTTTTTATCAAAAGCATTCATCGACTACAAGTGAATGAATAATTGGTGTTTGATAGACTTTCCCTTGAGCTTACTACGTAGAATTCAAACAATGTATGTTTGAGCGATGGTAGCAGATCATCTTATAATCTCTCCATCGGATGATGCACATACAAACATACTTAAAGGAATTGCCCAACAGCTGCCAAAATCCTATTAATCTACTCGGACAGGCGCTCACCCATACAGTGGCACTTGTGACCCCTATGGCTGACAAATTTACGATCAGTTTCGTAGCACACGAGGTCCTAAGGTCGTAATTTATACTATGGTGCTGTTTCGTGAATGATGTTACGATAAATCCCATCCTCACACCTTCCCATCATCGTGATCCTTGTCATATTTTGATATGTTCATAAAGATTTTTTATGTTTAAACTGCAAAGTCTCAATGTATCTTTCACAGTGATTCTTGATCTAAAGTGGGGCTGAAGAATGTTGCAAATTGTGACTTAGAAAAGAAATATTGTTTATAGAATAACCAAATATTGCCAAGATGAGTGTTCCAATAATTTGTATTTCAAACTTGATCTGCAGGACTACTCTTGTCAGAAATCAGATTGAAAAATGTTGCAAATAAGTCACTGTGAGAAGAAAAATTATTTAGGGAAGTACAAAATATTTTCAGCATGAGTGTTTTTATAATTTATGTGACAAACTTGATGTGTGGGATCGCGATATTTGACTGTGAAATGACAATGATCCGGATTCTCTTGTCTGGAAAACTGCAAATTATATCCAAAGTCTAAACTCCTTACTGAATTATTTCTCTTCCTTCTATAGAATTAGGCCTGTTATTATATTCTTCAACAAAAATTTTGACATGAAAAAGATAAAAAGAAGTATGTATTCCTTGAAAATATTTCATCGGAAGCCAAGTCTATTGAACATTTTTAGGCACTTTGAATTTTCAATTTTGTACTGAAGAAGCTCTTCCACGGGTTCCGTTCGAAACTTGATTCGTATTCACGTAAAGTAACGAAGTTATAGTTCCCACATTGAATAGGAACGGACCTATAACTGAGTTTCTCCCTTAGCTCTAGAGGTACTCTTGCGCCAGATAATATGTGGAGCTGGTTTATGCTCGCGCTGACGATATCGAACATAAAATTTTTGTGTAAATGGACACAGAATAGTGGTTACAGAAATAATAAAAAAATGAAAATAGATAAACAAATATTTGAAAATAAATAAATATTTAAAACAATTCCTCAGCTTTTATTGTATGCATTTCCCATTTAGAAATTGATTCAGTAAATCTAATTATTTGCTTCAATTTTCATTTCAATTTTAGATTCAATATGTCTAGAACCTTGGCGTTGTTATTTATACCAGAAATAATGTGTTATTTGTTCAATACATCGATGCAGAACTGCGATATCATTTTCTTTTAAACTTATTTGTATCAATTATGCCCTCACAGTCTATCCAGGTAAAATTAATTAATCGATTTGCCGATAAAGCGGACTCGGACGAGGAAGCAAGTAGAGAGTGAAGATAACGGGGAAATATCCGGTTCAATAATAGTACTGTTGTTGCAGCACAGAACAAAGCGAAGTGTGAGGCACTCCAGTGCGCCAGAAATTGGTAATTGACCATACATGTACACGTTGTCACTATAATAACACAGCTTTCCAGTAAATGACGTCTTTTCAACACTTATATGTACACGTGTATACAGTTCTAATTTGCTTATTTATGGTAGCCTGCTTCTGAACACGAAACTGCGAATCCGCATGAAATTCCAGTATCAGAAAATTTAAAAATTAAATTAAACTTCAGAGGGTTGGAGTTTTGTCTGACTAAATATTGATGTACGCTACTGAATTACCACTGGCTTACTATAATATGTAGTGTACTGCGAACCACCTCTCTCAAGTCTTTCATTTACAAAATTCTATACCACCACCTTGCCTGACCATATTCTGGCTTGTTCTACTCAAATATGTATGACTGAATAAAGATTTACCTGTACTACTCAAATGTAAGAACCTCATTTACTGATTTGTTCACCGCATTGCGGAGCGCAAAATTCAAATAATACATGGAGAAATTTGGACAATACCTCTCTGTATTACTGAATCTTCACCTAGATATTTTTAGCTGACGAAACATTGATCTAGACTACTGAAACCCTAATCGCTGATTATAATCTTTCCTCTACTATTGAAGAATTTACATATTTACTTTAGAAATTTTTACAATAGATCTCTATATTAGTTAGTCATCACCTTAATGTTGCTGACTGACGAAACATTGAGCTAAACTACTGAAATTTAAATTATCGACTATAATATATCCTGTACCAGTTGTCTTTAATAACGCTTGAATTTACCAGATTGTGTAGACACACATTGCCTGAACATTCATTAAACTATACTACTCGAAGCTTTATGTAAGACTATATATTTACTTGCACTACTAAAATCAACCTACATTTCAATTTGTTGACTTGTTCACCAAGTTGAGAATGCAAGATTTACATATTGCTATCATAAATGTTTACAATAGCTTTCTGTATAAGTAGCTCTCTATTTTAATAACTCGTCTTCTCAATATTCTTGGCTGACAAAATATTGATCTATACTACTGACATCGTAATGTCGGACTATGATCTCTGCTTTACTACTAAACAACTCTCGTAACCCTCCCATTTACCATATTCTATACCCTCACGTTTAGGTATTCACTTTAAGCATACAAATTATCCTTATAAACAAAATTAAATTTCCGAATGAAAATTTTGAATAGATTAACAATATACGATTTTATGAAATATGAATGAAAAATTTCCATAAAAAATTTGAAGGGCCCTTTTTGAGTGGAAGTAGAGAGAATGTTTTCAGTGGAGCAAGTAAAGTATACGTAAAAAAAAGTATAAGTAAAGTCAACAAATTTGAGGATAGGTAAATTTAAATATTAAAAAATATTACATAATGTTAGTTTTTAGTAGTAGAGCTCAATGAATCGTCAGCCAACCCACAGTGGTTCAAATAAGGAATTCTCCAGATCTATAAAATGTATCGGATAATTATTGTTACAAACAATAATTACAAATGAATCCATTGATTCGCAGTTTTCTGTAAATCCCGCATTTCATTTTTGGTAAAATTGATTGATATGCTTATAGACAAAACGAGAATTTTGCTATTTTCACAAAGAATCTTTGGCTTTTTTACACAAGTCTGTCACAAACTGCGTAACTTGAAATTTTGAACTACAAAACTTTGTTGAATATTACTAATTGGCATGGTTATGGACAAATTTGATTAAAAAAAAATGTGAAACTTAGGTATTCCTAGGTTAAACAAAATTGCTTTCCTACTTATCTACTCAGATTGGCTTCTTTCGAATCACAATGTTTTGTTCGAAATAATGTTTAATACAAATATCGTATTTTCCAGTTCAGAAGAATAAAACAGTAATAAAATGGAATAAGTAAAATATACATATGAAATTGACTATAGATGAATCGATAATTAAAGAAAAAAAATGTTATGAGCATGAGTGTCTTAATGATTTTCATTGCAAACTTCATGTGCGGGACCACTATATTTACCCGCATGATGATCATGATCATTATGGCTGCATTTATAAAACTGCTGAATATATCTAAAGTGCAAGCTTTTGACTTGAATATTTCAATTATGATAAAATATGGTGGTTTTTATCCAACTTGTTCATAAAAAATAATTATTATATATACTTATCAATTATTTTAAGTTAACCATTTCTGGGAACACATTTTGGTGCACACTTGTGTAAGGAATCCGAATATTCCGTCCCATTATTTATACCAAAAAATTTTGCAAAATTCTTCACAATCTTTACTCTCGAGACAAACTATAACAATAAATCCATTTTTTTTTTTTTTTTGAAAAAAAATGATATTTAGGGGTGGCGCAAACCCCATGAAGTTTAACATGTATTTCCCATAAGAAAAAAGACGTTTTTTTTAAATATTATACAGAATCCTCAATATTATCTCAATCGAGTTGAAACTCAACATTTCTCTTCACAATCAGCCATATAATACGAATAAAATATCACTTTTCAAAAAACAACACCATAAGTCTATTTTATAGGGTCCCAAAGAAACCCCATAAGTGAAAAAATGTGTTTTGCGAGTTTTTGGCGCTAATTATGATTTTTTTGCGGTTTTTTTAATGCAAATTGATTCTAATACATAAAATATTATGTTACTCTGAAAATTAGATATTTTAATGAATTGTTTAAACAATTTATTATTGTTTTTAGCAATTTTCTCATAGAATGGAGTTAGAAAGACGCGGTTTTCTTCACAAATTTTCCATTTGTTGTCCAATTTTCAATTAGCGGGAAGTGATAGTTCATCAATGTTAACAATAGTGATTGTTTAAACAATTTATGATAATTGTTAATGATATTGTATTTGAATAATTCTAGAAAGTTGCGGTTTTTTTCAAATTTCTGGCTTTTTGTTTAATTTTTATTTGGAGTGAACTAACAATGAATTGAAGTTTACAAAATAATTGTTTAAACAAATTATTATTGTTTATGAATATCTTCATCTATATCGATTGCTATATCGAATATTGTTTATAACTATTTTCTCTCAGATAGGTGCTAGAAAGTGGCGGTGTTTTTCTAAAATCTTTCACTTTGCATCGCCTTTTTATTTATGAACAAGTAATAAGTCAACCACAACAAAAATGATTTTTCGAAAGGTATTGTTGTTTTGAGTGAATAGTTTTTGCTCTTCTCCAAATGCTCAAAAAATTAATTTAAAGAAAAAAAGCTATTTTACACAAGAGGCAAAAACAAAGAATTTTAAATATCTATTTTATTTCAGAAAAATATATATTCACGGAAAGGAAAGAGATTATTTAAAATATAGTTTTCTCTGATGTTTATTTATTAATTGTTAGTAATTGAGCAGGCGAAACGAAGTAAAAGATTTTAGAAGAAAACGCTATTTTCTAGCACTTATATAAGAGAAGGTAGTTATAAACAATATTAAATTGTTTGAACAACTTTTTTGTTAACTTTATTTAATTATTACCTCACTAAGTGAAAAAAGGACAGAAAGGTGAAAATTTCCCAGAAACTGCAACTATCAGGCGCAATCGATATAGATGTACATAATCATAAAGAATGATAATTTGTTTAAACAATCATCTTTGCTGAATCTGATTAATTATTAAGTCACGCCTAATGGAAAATAAACAAACAGTTGAAAATTTCAGAAAAAACCACAAGATTCTACCAATTAGGCATATAGAATATTATTAACAATGATAAAAAATTGTTTAAACAATTATTTTGTTAACTTCAATTCATTATCACTTCACTCCAAATGAAAATTGGACAAAAAGCCACAAATTAAAAAAAAAACGCATCTTTCTAGCATTACTCAAATATAATATTATTAATAATTCGAATAGATTGTTTAAACAATTATTTTGTTAACTCAAATTCATTATTACTTTACTCCAAATGAAAATTGGACAAAAAGCCAGAAATTTCAACAAAAAAACCGCATCTTTCTAGCATTATTCAATTATAATATTATTAATAAATATAATAAATTGTTTATACAATTATTTTGTTAACACTAATTCATTATTACTTCACTCCGAATGAAAAGTGGACAAAAAAACAGAAATTTCAACAAAAAAAACCGCATCTTTTCAGCATTATTCAAATATAATATTATTAATAATTATAATAAATTGTTTAAACAATTATTTTGTTAACTTGAATTTATCATTTCTTCATTACAGATGAAAATTGGACAAAAAGCCAGAAATTTAAAAAAAATCTGCATCTTTCTAGCATTATTCAAATATAATCTCATTAATAATTATGATGAATTGTTTCAACAATCACTATTGTTAACATTGATGAACTATCACTTCCCTCTAATTGAAAATTGGACAACAAATGGAAAATTTGTGAAAAAACCGCGTCTTTCTAACTCCATTCTGTGAGAAAATTGCTAAAAACAATAATAAATTGTTTAAACAATTCATGATAATATGTAATTTCCAGAATAAAATAATATTTCATGTATTAGAAACAATTCGCATTAAAAAAACCGCAAAAAAATCATAATGAGCGCCAAAAACTCGCAAAACCCATTTTTTCACTTATGGGGTTTCTTTGGGACCCTATAAAACAGGCTTATGGTGTTGGTTTTTGAAAAGTGATATTTTATTTGTATTCTATGGCTAATTTTGAAGAGAAACGTTGAGTTTCAACTCGATTGAGAAAATATTGAGGATTCTGAATAAGATTTACAAAAACGTCTTTTTTTCTTATGGGAAATACATGTTAAACTTCATGGGGCTTGCGCCACCCCTAAATATCATTCATTTTCAAAACAAAAAAAATGGATTTATTTTTGGATGAATTCGAACAAATTTGGGGTGTGTCCCCATAAAAATTCAAAAAAGAAATTTTGGACCACCCTAATGTTCAATCATTAAAAAACACCTTTATTAAGTTTTTCCCTTAATTTGTTCATAACATTTAGATGAATGTGATGCAAATTGATTGTATTTTTTGAATGAACCTATACAGATTTAGAACAATATTCGAAAAAAATTGTAAATTCAAAAAAAAATTAAAATCGGTGGACCTTTTCTAACGTTAAATTCCTGATTTCAGCCACTGTTTCAGGCGATTAATTTTTGTATGAGAATGACTTCCATGTTTAAAGTGAACGAAGCAACGCGAATGTATAGAATATAGTAAATGGAAAGGCTATGAGAGGTGGTCAGTAGTGCATAACAGATTATATTCGAACATTGGGATGTCAGTAGTATAGTTCAACGTTTGGTCAGACAACAATACTGAGATCACTATTTAGTAAGACAGCGAGCCATTGCACACATCTCTTAGGTAAACCTGAAGCTTCTTAACTCGTTAAACAAGTCCGGTAATTGAGCGTTAGGTAAATTTAAGTAGTACAGGTAAATGATCAGTGAAGTTTGAATTTTTTAGTAGTGCAGGTCGATGGGTGGTCAATAACGTGAAGTTACGTACATAATTTGATAAATGGGAGGGTTGTGAAACGGGTTCAGTAATACGGACATATTATAGTCAGCCGCTATTATCTTAGTAGTATAGATCAATGTTCCGCCAGAAAATGATATTGAGGTCACGATTTAGTAACATAGAAAGCTATTTTTTCAAATTCCTAAAGTTAATATGTGAATAAGCGTTTCGCATCTTCTGAAAAAATCAGTAAATTAAGAGCAAGATATATTCGAGTAGTATAGGTCAGTATTTGGTCAGCCGTATATCTGTAAGTAGTACATGTCAACCAATATTCTGAATATTTACTCCAGAGAGTAGAGTAGCTCTCCGTAGTACCTTATCGCCACCTTAATATTCCTGTCTGACCAAAAATTGATTTACACTCCTCACACTCCAATGGTTGACTATAACCCTTTCTCTACTACTGAATCCGTCTCATAACCTGCCCATCATTACATTAAGCAAATTCTGTGTCCTTGCATTGTCTGACCATTCATTCAACTGTACTCCTCTTTTTCTCTCACTAAATATTTACGTATACTACTTGAATATAACTACCTCTTGATTCACTGATTTGCTTTCCAAGCTGAGGAGCATAAAATTGACATACTTAATTTAGAGATTTGTACAATGGCTCTCTATATTACTGAGCGATAGTATCACCTTAATATGTTGGCTGACGAAACATGGATATGCACTACTGACATCTTAATGACTACCTATGATATGTGCTGTACTACTGAAACCGTCTCATAAACCTCCCATTCAGCACATGCTGTACCGCCACATTGTCTGGTCATTTATTGACATACACTACTTGAAAATTTGAGATTATTGGTGATTTCCCTGCACAGAGTATATCTCACTAACGACTATTATATTACCAAATCGTCGCTACTGTGTTGTTGGCTGACCAATTATTGATCTATACTACTGACATTCCAACTTCTGACTATGCTGTACTTGCACCAATTAAATTTAACTACACCTTAATTGTCTGATTTTACCCTGACTTGCTCTACTGAAACTCTACTCTTTACTCTAGAGACGATGAGAATTTACTGTTCAAAATTAGCTACAGCCTAAAATATTTGACCAATTTATGTTTTTTTAGAAACGCGCTGCACTCCACAAAATATGATGTCTGTAAGTTATTCTTTTGAATGATTATTATTTATTTTTTGTACGAATATAATTATTTCTATAATGAGTTTGAGTACCTCTAGTCAAAAAAAAATTGTTTCTACAGTTGAGATCCTCCTGCAAGCATTTGTTCATATAATTTGTTTATTTGGTTCCTCTATTATTGAGAAAAATAATTAATATTTAATTTCAACTTTCACTGCAAACTTCAACATGATGTGCAGGACCACCATATTTAACTGTTAGATGACAATGATCACAATGGCTTTCTCCACGAAACCGCAAATTATGTTCAAATCGCAAAAATATGCAAATATGCAACAGTCGAGGTCGAATTCAAAGCTAGTTTTTAATTTATCTCTCCTCACTTCCCCTAAATTTACCAACTTCCCCACCTATCATTTTTTTATTTCCCCTCACTTCCCCTCCTAGGGAAAAAGGACAACGATTTTCAGGCTTTCATGAATCGGCACCAAATTAATTATGGCTTTTGAGAGTCCTCACTTTTCCATATTTTTCCTATTTCTATTCCCCTAATTTTTTTTTTCGAGACACCCTACTATTTACTCAAGCAACATTTGCGAATTTCTGAGATAAGCATATTTTTTAGAGGCTCCCCTTTTTATGTTTCCTTATCCGCTGCCCTTTATACTTTCTTCTTTCTGTTATCTGGGCGCAAACTGTACGTATATTTCCCGTCTTTCAGCTTTTATTGCCCTACGCGGTGGAAACTATTTGCAGTAATCCTGAAGATTTTCACTTTCCAAACTGTGACTATAACTTTTGTGATCAATGCTCGAATGCTCCAAGCTCTCTTACCTATACTGCTTATATAGAATGATGATTATTTTAAGGTATAAAGGTGCCTGGAAAATAAAATTTGAAGAGAAAAATGAATTTCGAATAATATTTTTTCATATTTTGCAAATTATATTTTACAAGAATTTGAAGTGGTGCAAACATTTTTCATTAATATAATTTGAACAAATCCATATGAAAATGGAAAGCCTTTATGATATTCCATACTTTTTCTCTTATCATAATTTTTTATATATTTTCATGCAGTAATCTAATTTCAAGGTACTAGAATTTGAATTTTGGAAAAATCGCTATTTGGAAACATTCTAATTCAGGAAAGACTAAGAGAGCAACATTTCCATAGGAGGGTGTTTACTAGGGTGGTTTAAATTTTTTTTAATTTTGTATTCATACCACCAAAAGTTTTCGATTCAACAATTAGAAAAATGCGATTTAGAAAGAAAAAATTATATTTTTTTTTGCGCCAATTATGATTTTTGTTTGCTTTTCTAATGCAAATTGTTTCTATCATACAAAGTAGTACTTTCCATTGATAGCTGAATGCTCAAATAAATTATTCGAACAATATAACAATTTTCGAAACCAGTCAATAACACCTGAAAACTAAAAAAATTTTAATTCCTCCTAATAGGGGATGATCCTCATCTACCCCGAACTGACACTGCATCAATATCTTCAAAATTGTGTGCGTTGCAAATGGATCATCCTCGTCCATCCTGGACTAGCACAGTATCAATATTTGCAAAATTGTGTACGATGCATTTTTAAAAGCAAACAACGGACAATTTTAAAAAAAGTTTTGATATATATATGGTATGTAAAAAAATTTCACTTACCCTTATCACATCTACTAGATTTCAATTCCCCGCTGACTTGAAACGAAAGGCTATAGATCTTTCAAGAAAAGGTGCATGTTCAACAGCAATTTTTCTGTCAATACTTCCGTAAGGAAAATACTTCTGCAAGATAAGCTTCTTGAATAATTTGCAAAGTTCTCAACTTTCTGTTAAGTTCTGAAGTTACAGGAAGAAGTCATATAGAGCAGGAGAGCGGTTCTCACTGTTTGAAGTTTATCATCCAACTTCAGTGATATAGCAAGAGTTGATCGACTTACGGAAGTGCACCAACTCCACTTTTTGCTTTTCATCTGCAAGTTCATGCGTATTGATTTTTGGGCAAAACTCGACTTCAAACGCGATGTAAAAAGTTTCTTACTTAGGAAAGGTGCACCAAACCAAAGGTGTAAAAAATAATGGAACATGAAATTGAAAATAAATTATCTGCTTGAAATTTTTTATAGCACTTTCATCCAATTTTGGAATCAGATTGATCAACTAGCATTTATTGCGAACTTGATGTGCGGGACCACCATATTTAATTGTACGATGACAATGATCACAATGGCTTCGTCCGCAAAACTGCAACTTATGTTCAAATCCCAAGCGAGCGGTTACCAAAAAAATAACATTGTTAGATCATTAAAAATATCCAAAAAATTATTTTTCCTAATTTATCCTGGTATAATTTTTTTAGTAGAGAGCAATTAAACAAATGAATTATCCCATAAAATGTGGAAATTCAAAATTTTTAATGAAAATAATTGATCAACTAGCATTTATTGCGAACTTGATGTGCAGGACCACCAGATTTAATTGTCAGATGACAATGGTCATAATGAAATTGTCCGCAAAACTGCAAATTATGTTCAAATTTTTAGTTAAGAACATTAATTTTCTACCAAAAAAGCAAATTTTCCGCTAAATAGTTCAATTGTTAAAGATAAAGATTAATATACTAATAAAATAATAAATCATCGACAAAAAAAAATCTTCAATAAGAGTTCAACTATCAACCAGGTTTTCGAATTTCCAGTTAAATAGTTTAATTTTCGAGAAAAAGATATAAATTTTCAAACAGAAAAGACAAATTCCTAAATGAGTTTCCAAGGAAGAATGATAAAATTTTCAAACGAACATGGAATTTATTTGAATTTTCAGTTTTGAAAATTAATTTTCAACATGAAAGGACAATCTTTTAACACATATGTTAACTTTAAAACAGAGGAATTATTTTTAATTGAAACAGGTAGTTGCATTTTTAATCAAAATGATGAAATTTTAACCAAAAGTCATGCATTTCCGAACCATAATGATGAATTCTCAAAAAAAAGTATTAGGCCCCCCCAGAAAAACAAGTTTTCAACAAAACAATTGAATTTGTATCCAAAAAGAATGACTTTCCAACAAAATTCTTGAATTTTTGATAAAGTCATTATGCTTTTAAACAACGAATCAAGTTTTTAAGAAAAAAAAAATTTTCTCCAAGGAGATGAAATCTTAACTGAAATTAAGAATCTTAAACTTGAATGGGTGAATCTTAAGTTTGAAAACAAAATCATTTTTGACAAAAAAAAAAATATTCAAGTCACGGAATTAATTTTTGATTTCTAATAGTGTACGATAGCTTCGGAAATATTTTTTTTACCTCAAAAGAGTATTTATTTAGATTTACGCATTTCACGTATTCGTCGAAGCTTCGTGATTTTTCGTTAAAAAAATGTATTAAATTTCTTCGATGGCTCAGTTTGAATTTGGACTCTGCAATGTGATCATGAAAATCCTATTATTCTCTCAATGGTTTCATATCATTTTCATCAAATTTCGGGATCGAATTGATCAACTGGAATTTACTGCGAACTTGATGTGCGGGACCACGGTATTCATCTGTTAAATGATCATGATCACCGTGGCTTTGTCCGCTAAACTGTGATTCATATCACAATTCCAAGCTGGCAGTGAACTTTGTTGACCAAACAAATATTATCAGACCATAGAAAAATACCCAAAAAATGATTTTAAGTAACCAAAATTTTTACAGTTAATCCTGAGGCAAAAGGTTTATCTGAGGAGTTATCTCATTAGCGTACAAATCTCAAATCCTAGTCAACTTTTAATAAATACAAACACTTTTGATTTCCTTAAACCATTCTTCAATTTGAGTATCACTCAGACTCGTCACCATACAGTTTACGAATCATAAAAATGGTTTCCAAACATGAATAACCAGGTTCTTGCAAAATTTGATGCACTCTTTGTTGGGTGCATGCCGTCATCCTGAAATGCGACACGTACGTGGATAGATGTTCACGTAAGTGCTAGCACTAGTCGGCTACAGATTCGCAGGTCCATGTCGCTTGATAGGGAATCACAGATTTTTTTCTTAAATGCTAAATACTTATTTTTGACAACTAGGTACACAACTAGGTACAAAGTAGGAGCACATGGTCGGATACTTTCCGGACAGACCTCATACTTGTAACTGTAACCAATTTTGATACCAAATCCTAATAATTTTATTCAAATTCGCATGACTCTGCTGCAAATCTGATCCAACTTCAAGATGAAGCTAGGACCTCATTATTTTCTGTGTTTGTTGGTCAAGCGAAAAAGTTTCCTCAATGTAAGAGAGCTTGGATTTGGCTAGTGAGTTGAATGGCTTTTGGCTTCAAGAGTAAGTACACCTAAATGACAGTTTAGACGGAACCAGCAGCAGTTTTAGTTTAGCTCGTTATTCCTGGTTTGCAAATACTAATGGTTGAGTTTGTCCAACAGGACGACGATCTATCTATACATAAAACTCTGAAGTCTAAGCTCATGGTGGGTGTTACCTGAGTACGAAAAGCCCCAAGTAAACTCTCGTCGAGTTCGTAATGCATGCGAACGTTAATGCAAGTCTGCCTGTATTGTACGCGAGTACTCGAGCTTTGTGGTGTAAAAGCGAGGCTTACTTTTTGATCCGCGCTTTTAAGAATTCTGAGCGCACCAAACTAATGGAACACGAAAATGAAAAGCAATGACAATACAGCGATGAAAGCCGGAACCCCAGAGACATTCTAAAATGTAACGTTTCATCCTAATACCTCAAACGTTAACTGAAATTTATTAAGATTTTACTAAGTACTTTGAAACAGAATTGCCAAACTTAGTCCTGAAACTTTCTTGAGACTTGAATTTAATAATAGGGTGTCTACCTAAATCCTGGAAAATAATTCCCTGAATGAAATAAGAAATCCGGAGTCTGTTTAAAAGTTTTTGGATCACTTTCATCCAATTTTCGGATTGAATTGATCAGCTATTAATTGTTGCGAACTTGGTGTGCGGGACCACCATATTTTATTGTTAGATGACAATGATCACGATGGCTTTGTCTGCAAAACTGCAAATCATTTATCATTATTATTTATATATTATAATTTAAATATAAAAATAAAAAAAAAGAAGTACTAAAATATAAAATATATACTTTGTTTAAACATTAATATAAAAAATATAAAAGAAGTACTGCTGAACATATTTTGAACCAAGAGAGATTATATTTCTGACAAAAGAAATGAGTGTTCAAACCGAAAAAACAAATTTCCAACAGAAGAGTTCCATAAGAAGAGAAAACAATAAAATATTGTCATTGTAATTTCTGTTGCTTGTTGAAATTGTATAGATTTGACAGAATTTTTCAAAAATTTGACATGAAACTTTGTCAAAAGTAGACCTGAAAAGCTTGAATGTCATTTTTGTATTTTTCTAAATATCTTTTTCCAGCTAGCTTCAAAAAACGTATCTACATTTGAGAGCTTAGTGCTGGTGAAAATACACTAGAAAACAAATCAGTAAATCTAAAGAATCGAAAAAAGAAGGCAGCAGGTTTAAAAAATTATTATTTTTGGCATTTTTTCCAATATATTTTTACGAGTGAAAAGCCCTTGCACATAAAAAAGATTTCCTAATGCCAGCTCATGCCTAATTTTGATTTCTACAATTGTGTTTTTGCAAACCACACCATTCTGTTTTTGCTTGAAGTTTACTAATTTCACGTTTGTGAAATTTAAGAAAAGGCGTGGGTTCCACATTTGAAAATATATTTTCACTTTTTCTTTTCTTGAGAATTGCTCTATCGTGAATAGGAATCTTAACAAATAAAAAATAAGCAATATATAGTTCTCGTATTTGCCTGCAAACGATTTCTCGCTTGGAATATTATTTTCCGACAAACAAGCCACGTTATCAAAGCTACTCATGTACAGAACATTCCATCTTTAATGAATTCTCGATGCAATATTGCTTGATTCTGAAGCAGCATTAGGGATGCTACTTGCAGCAAGGTGGTTCGCATATCCGAAATAGCCAGATTCCAAATCTTCGTGTTCAGTACTCCCTGAAAAACGGAATTTCCTTGGTATTTATAAGAAAAAGCCTGATTTATTCCAAGTTTTTCCAAAATATTTCATTTAAAATTGCTATTTTGTCAAATTTGCGATACTTTTTACAAGTCTAATTCTCGCTCTTATGCCCCTTTTCCAGCTTTCCAGGTGCTTATACATAATCCCAAGTTTCATCCTCGCCATCATGTTCCTTCTTAGCTTTTTACGAACTCAGACATAATTCCTAGTGTCCTCCTGATCACAATACCCCTTTTCCATCTCTTCACAAACGCACACATAATCCAAAGCATTTTCCTCGCTCTTGTATCCCTTTTCCAGCTTTTCGCGCCCACAGAAATAATTCCAAGTGTCATTCTCTCCATCCCGCCCCTTTTCCAGCTCTCAACCAACTCAGCCTAATCTAAAACGTTCCCCTCGCCCTCGTGTCCCTTTTCCAGCTATCTGCGCACGCAGACATAATTTAAAGTGTCCTCGCCATCACGCCCCTTTTCCAGCTGTGCGCGAACTTTGACATGATTCCAAGTGTCCTCCTCATCAAGCCCCTTTTTTATCTCTCCACACACTCAGCCTAATCTAAAGCGTTCTCCTCGCCCTCGTGTCCCTTTACCAGCTCTGCACGCGCAGACATAATTTTATGTGCCCTCGCCATCACGTGCGTTCTCCAGCTCTGCGTGAACTCAGACATAATTCCAAGTGTTCCCCTGATCACCATGCCCCGTTTCCAATTATTTACGCAAGCATACACAATCTGGAGCGCCCTCCAAACTGCTGTGCCCCTTTTTCAGCTCTTCTCGCCCGCAGTAAAATCCGAAGTGTTCTCGCCCTCGTGTCTCTTTTCCAGCTTT
>CAKNXH010084277.1:0-12381 GCA_932178445.1 Andricus quercusramuli
TTTTTTTCCCACAAGAATCGAAACACGCGTTATGCACGGATTTGAATATTCTAGTACATCGATAATTTCTCAATCATGAAAAAGCAAATAATTAAATTAACTCACAAACTGTCCACAAGAATATTGAAATCCATGTGTGAAAGACAAATAAATGAACATTTTGACATGTGACCACAACTGTCGTAATTTGTATCATATTAGCTAGAGAAGTGACATTTGGTTGGATATAGTGATTAATTAAATTTAGTTTAGGTTCTATGAATAATGAATAGCCGCGTTATTAAAGTGGCATCAATCACCCAACCCAACTTCGAATTGAGTTTCAAATCCCAATCGATTTCATATCCTTTTCATGAATTTGACAAAGTACTATCGTGAGCGAGAATTAGGGAACCGTTTGATGTGCATTAGGGTGGTTTTTTTTATGCAAATTGATCCCAATACATAAAATATTACTTTATAATAATTATATGTCGAAATAAACTGTTTAAACAATTTATTATTGATCAGAATTCTGACACCCATAATTGTTCAAACAATTTATTGTTTAAATTTTTATTTATGTATCTATTTTCGAAAAATCTTTTCACATAATCTCTTGGGATTGATTTTCAAAAATAAAAAAATATTTTTAAATTTTCCGAGAAAACTTAATTTTTTTCCCCCAAAACTTTTGAAAAATATTTCAAAATCTTAGAAAATCTAAATTTATTTACTCATTTTTCTGAAATCTTTTCTTCTTTTGAATCAAATTTGGATCTTTCAAAATGAATTACATAATAATTACAAATTAAAAAACAAATTATAAAATATACAAAAATGAATACTTTTTTCTTCATTTTAACATTTTTATTGACAACAATTTTTTTTCCTAAAACGGAAAAGTGTAATTAAAAAAAAAATATTGAGTTAAAAGGAAGAAAATTTTGGTATTCAATTTTTTTTTAGTTACTTTTAAAAATTATTGGAAACCCGGAAAAAACCAGAAATTTTTACGCCAACTAAAACCTCTACTCTGGAATTATTATTCAATCATATCAGGCGCTGATTTTATTTCTTGAAAGATTATTTTTAATATCCTTCGGTAGCTTTTGACTAAAACCCAAATTATTTATAAAAATATTTTTTATACAGAAATTACTCTTTGATTTCTGAACTCTCAAGGAATTTAGAATTGGAGGGTATGCTTCATTGAGACATTAAAATTAACTGTTTATGTAATACACTCGAATATAATTATGGCCATTTATATTCATCTTGAAGACACATTATTTAAAGCATCCAGTAAATGCTTTTACCTCTGCTTTAATATTTCGTACGGGTTTGGGTATATGACCTCATAACATCCAAAGCGGACGTAGTAAGTTTCAGATATACTTGATTTCCGACTACTGCACAAAATAATAAATTGATGTTACTCTATGCTACTTGAATATTAAAATTTCACTTCAGAATATGCATATTACGACTGAAAAAATCCAGAAAAGGGAAATATTCGAAGTAGAGAATTCACTAAATTGTTATTTATACAAATTCTATTATTTTTCGATATAACTTACATATTTTATTTTATTCTATATATTGTCAATTACATTAATTTAATATTAGGTTTCATTGGGCAAGTATCATATTATATCTTGGTCATTATAAAATTACTTTGCTGCCACCGTATTATGATGATATCTCATTATATTATAATATAATGCTATAATATTATATTAATTACTCTTAGTCTACGACACTCATCAGTATTTAGCCTATTTTGAATTAAAAATAAGAAACTCGTCACGCTAGAGAAGGAGAGACGAGGAACGGCGCACCACTTACCGTGCAATATTCTGATTGGGTCGCGCGCCTCACGGAAGAGGCAGGGCGCGCCAATCACAACTGTGCCATAGTCTGATTGGGTCGCGCGCCTCACGGGAAAGGCACAGCGCGCCAATCACAACCCTGCCATAGTCTGATTGGGTCGCTCGCCTCACGGAAGAGGCACGGCGCACCAATCACAACCCTGCAATAGTCTGATTGGGTCGCGCGCCTCACGGTAGAGGCACGGCGCGCCAATCACAACGGTGCAATAGTCTGATTGAGTCGCGCGCCCCAAATATCTAGGAGTGGAAAAAATCTAGAGAAGAGTCCCCCGCTTCTCCACTCCACCACAACGTTTGGTTTGAGAAATTGTTTTTGAAAAAATTCCTCTTGATCCAGATACCCCAATTGTACTCAACATTTTTTTAAAGATTCCTAACCAAATTTTTTCCGCACGTGAGTCCATTTAACCTTCACAAAAATTTGTTGATTTCAATTTCGAAAAATGAGAATTATTCCTGAATTTGGGCAAAAGGAATATATTGTTGCCTAAATTCCTTGAAGAATAGGCGATTCAGTGGATCCTCTATCAATATTGGTACAATCTGGTTAGCATTGTTACCATTCATGCGTATTTTAACTTTTTCATAATTATTATCAACATCCGCTCTAGGAGCCATAAATGGACACAATTTTCCATTTATAATTATTCCAATGATGTATTTATTTTCTTCATCTGTTCCTATAGGAAAAGCAGATCCGTCTGCTGGTAAATTATAAGTCGCACCAGGATTAAATAAAGTTGCGTAATGATGAACAGTAACTTGAATCGGAAGAGGATGAACGGCGTTCTCTTTATGTCGCTTAAATGATTCTGCAACAATAAATCAATGGACGATTAATCAAATAATTTTAAACCAAAAACATTGCATGGAATTTCCGTCTTTTCAATTTAATTTCGGAATAATTTCCGAAATGTTAGGAAATATATCAAAAAGATCGGGAGATTCCATAAATTTTCAAATTTGTACGAAATTTTTCCAAGAAATAGTAGGAAATTATTCCATCAAAATGGAAATTTTTTCACTTTTCTTGGAATTTTTTCCAGTCACATTATAAAATGTACATTTCCTACAAAATTAGTTATTTTTCCAATGCACTGCCAATTTTTCCTATAAATTTTTGGAAAATATTCCACAAAAATGGAAATGCATTTTTTTTCGGCATTTTTTCCATTTATATTACGAAACATATTTTTCCTATAAAATTGGAAATTTTCCGCAATTCTTGTCTAATTTTTCCTATAGGGTTTTGGAAGTTATTCCAGCAATATGAAAATCTTTTCACTTTTTTCGGAATTTTTTCCTTTCACATTACAAAATGTACATTTCCTACAAAATTGGCAATTTTTCCCAATGCTTCGCCAATTTTTCCTATACATTTTTAGAAATTATTCCACCAAAATGGAAATTTATTAATATAATAAATAAATATAATATAATATAAAATATTAAAATATTAGGTTAGAAAACTGGTACCGAAGGACTTCTAAAAATATTAATTGAATTTTTTTAGCACTGAATAATATTTTAAAAATCGGTCTCTTACAGTAAAATTTGTCTCATTAGCATAATTCAAACTTGATGCAAGGATGTAAAAGATTCCTTGGTTCGAGACGAATTGATTGACCTGTAATATTATTACATTTCATTAAAGTGTGGGAAAGTTATGGTGTTTCATAATATTTGAAAGGCGGGTTTTCATAGTAAAAATTTTTTCTTCAACATAATTCAAAGTTGATGTCACGATACAAAAGATTCCTTGGTTCAAGACATATCGATTGACCTATAATATTATTACATTTAATTGAAGAGTAGGAAAGTTATGTTAATTCATATATATATTGAAAATGGGTTTTCTATACTAAAACTTATTTCATTAACATAATTAAAAGTTGAAGCATAAACAAAAAGGATATGATGATTCGAGTGGAATTAATTGACCTATAATATTAATACATTTTATGAAAGAGTAAGATAGACATGGTAATTAAAGCATTTTTTAAATCGATTTTCATGGTAAAAATATTTTCATTCTCGTAATTTAAAATTGTTGCGAAAATAGGAAAGTTGTGTTGATTCGAAAAAAATCGATTGACCTATAACACTGATACATTTTATTGAAAAGTAAGGAAGCTATGGCAATGCATAATATTCAAAAATACGGTTTTTTACAGTAAAATTTTTTTCTTCGACATAATTCAAAGTTGATGCATGAATATAAACAATTGCTTGGTTCGCGACGAATCGATTGACCTACAATATTAATACATTTTATTAAGGAGTAGAAGAAGTTATGGTATTTCACGTATTTTTAAAATCAATTTTTATAGTAAGAATTTTCTCATTCTCATAATTTAAAGTTGATGTAAAAATAGAAAATATTTGTTGATTCAAGACGAATCGATTGACCTATAATATTAATACATTTAATCAAAGAGTGAGGAAGGTATGGTCATGCATAATTTTTGAAAAAAAAAAATTTTATAGTAAAACTTTTTTCATTATTATAATTAAAAGTCGATGCAAAAACAGGAAAGATATGTTGATTCGAGACGAATCGATTGACCTACAATATGCACACATTTTATTGAAGATTAGAGAAGTTACGGTATTTTACATATTTTTCAAATCGATTTTTATAGTAAAAATTTTCTCATTCTTATAATTGAAAGTAGAATATATAAGTTTCCTTGTTTTGAGGAGAATCGATTGACCTACAATATTAATACATTTTCTCAAATAGTGTGGAAGTTATGGTATCTTACATATTTTTGAAATCGATTTCGATAGTAAAAATTCTCTCATTATAATAATTTAAGGTTAATGCAAGAATAGAAGAGTTGTGTTAATTCAAGATGAATTGATTGACCTATAACATAGGCTTCTTTTTATTGAAGGCTAGGGAAGCTATAGTAATGCATAATAATCGAAAATACAGTTTTTTATAGTAAAACTTTTTTCTTCAACATCATTCAAAGATGATGCAAAAACATAAAAGATTCCTTGGCTTAAGACGAATCGATTGACCTACAATTTGAACGAATTCTATCAAGAAGTAGAGAAGTTATGGTATTTTACATATTTTTAAAATCGATTTTCATAGTAAAAATCTTATCATTCTTATAATTGAAAGTTGATGTGAGGATAAAAAAGTTATCTTGATTCAAGAAAAATCGATTGACCTATATTATTATTACATTTCATTGAAGAGTAGGAAAGTTATAACAATTTATATATTTTGAAACTCGATTTCTTATAGTACAACTTTTTTCATCAACATAATTCAAAGTTGATGCGTGGATTGAAAAGTTGTGTTGAATCGAGTCGAATCGATTGACCTATAATATCAATACATTTCATGTAAGAATAAGGAAGCAATGGTAATGCATAATATTTGAAAATACGGTTTTTTATAATACATTTTTTCAACCTAATTCAAAGTTGATGGGAGAATATATGAGATTCCTTGTTCTAATGAGAATCGATGGACCTACAACATTAATAAATTTTCTCAAATAGTGTGTAAGTTATGGTATCTTACATATTTGAAATCGATTTCGATAGTAAAAATTCCCTCAGTATAATAATTTAAGGTTGATGGGAGAATATAAAAGTTGTGTTGATTAAAGATGAATGGATTGACCTACAATATGAAAACATTTTATCAAAGAGCAGAGGAGTTATGTTATTTTACATATTTTTAAAATCGATTTTCATAGTAAAAATCTTGTCATTCTTATAATTAAAAGTTGATGCGAGGATAAAAAAGTTATCTTGATTCGAGACAAATCGATTGACCTATAATATTATTACATTTCATTGAAAACTAGGAAATTTATGGTGATTTATATATTTTAAAACTCGGTTTCTTATAGTACAACTTTTTGCATTAAAATAATTTCAGGTTGATGCAAAAACATAGCAAATTTGTTGATTTGAGTTGAATTGATTGACCTATAATATCAATACATTTGATGGAAGAATAAGGAAGCAATGGTAATGCATAATATTTGAAAATACGGTTTTTTATAATAAAACATTTTTTTTCAACATAATTCAAAGTTGTTGCGAGAATATAAAAGATTCCTTATTTTGAGGAGAATCGATTGACCTACAATATCAATACATTTTATCGAATAGTGGGGAAGTGATTGTATTTTATAGATTTTTCAAATCGATTTTTATAGTGAAAATTTTCTCATTCTCATAATTTAAAGTTGATGCGAGAATGAAAAAGTTTTAGAAATATGTATTTATTAATTACTTATTTATTTAGTTATTAGTTTAGTAAGTAATTATTTATTTGCTTTAGTCTGAAAAAAATTGCTTTCAACATTCGTGTTTCTCAATATGAACCAATTACGGTTCATTCAAAATTTGCATCTGAAAATTCTTCAATTTTCGCGATTTTCGATTAAAAATTATTTTGTTATTAGGATTTACATTTAAATATTCAATAGCTTGGAATGTTTATAGTTCAAAATCATAAGATTCCTAAATTATTTTTCAAATTGATTCATTTTTTATTTTCTTCAGTCTTGAAGATGTTGTTACATAATTCATGTATGGCCCCTAAGTAGTACTTCACAATTTAAAAAAATGCGATTCCGGTTTTACGCTTTCTCGACAATAATCGTAGTCTTAGTAGAAAAGTTGTTGGCTCTACTCCAGTTTGAGAAGTTAAACATTAAATCGAACAGGCAGCTGAATTTATTATTCAAAACGAAAACTTGGAGAATAAACGAGATTTTATGCATTTTATTCTTAACTGCTGGCTCATTCAAATCTCTTTTTTTGCACTGAATTTATCTCCATACGTATTCAGTTACTATATTCTGCGGACATCTTTCTCTTTTTATTGATATTAAATACATTTATGAGGTGATATACATCTTCAATATATAAAATAAACATTTTTCAATTTTTTTTTCAAACTTGCCTTTCAGTATATGTAGACTCTTTTTTCGTTTCATTTCCGAATAAAAAAGGTTTCAATATTACAAATTGAACGGATCTGTTAAAATATTAAATTCATTTAACATGCGGTAACTTGATTTGGTCGCGCGACCGAACAGTAGTCAGGGCGCACCAACCACAGGTAGTACAATCTCCCGATTGGTTCGCGCGCCCGCGGCACGGGTATCGCGCGCCAATCACAGGCGTGGAAGTTCCCGGACTGAAACGCGCACTACACACAACAAATATCAATATTCAGCATGGGTTCTTTAACGTCTTATAATAGGATACATTTTGTAACAATATTTTTATGGTAATATTATATTTTTTATGATAGTACTATTATATATTTGATTATTATCACTACTCCTTTCCTCACCGAGCAAGTCACGCCTACCCCGAAAGGGAAATGGCTTACTGGTATATAAATAATGATTATGGTATTATATATATTATCAGCATAATATTATTTACTGAAAATTATATTGCTAATACAAATATTTTGTAATTATGATAATAATCAATAAGGTCATATAATCTTTTATTATTGGATATTAATGGATAATAGTATGATCGACGGTATTATTATATCCAAAGAAAATGATGAAGAAGGTGATTTCTAATTGGTCCGCACGCCCCAAGCCATGGTACCGCGCACCAATCACGAGCGAGGGTGTGTCGCGGACTACTGGATCAATATCAACCTTACTAAAAGGTGGTCCAATTTTTTTTTTTAAAAAGCACCACTGGACAGTTTTTCTGGTTTCCAAATAACTTCTGATTTTTTTGCCAGTATTAACAATGATGTAGACTCCCCCTTGAATTTTAATTTAAAGACGGAGAATTTTCGTAAATAATTATAATTTTCATATTGACACAAAATTTTAGGGAAAAGTTAATATTTTGAGTAAAAAAATTATAATTTTGAGTTTAGGACAGGGTATTTCAGTAAAATAATTTAATTTTGACAATCGGGGCAGGGAATTCCCGTACAGAATTCTAGTTTTGACTTTTAAGCGGGGACAGGAATTTTTGTACAGAATTCTAATTTTCACTTTTTTGACATGAAATTTTTTGAAATAAATATAATTTTGACTTTGGGACAGGAAATTTCAGGAAAAAAATATAATCTTTAGTTTGGGACAGAAAATTTAAGTTAAGAAAAATAATTTTGACAATTGGGTCAGGGAATTTTTGTAAAGAATTCTTATTTTGACTTTTGAATGAGGAATTTCGTAAAGAATTGCAATTTTCACTTTGTGAGATTAAATTTTTCGAAAATATATAATTTTGAGTTTGAGACAGAAAATGTCAATGAAGAAATATAATTTTGATAATCGGGGCAGAGAATTCCCGTGAAGATTTTAATTTTGAATTTTCAAAAGGGAATTTTGCAAAGAATTATAATTTTTTCTTCGTGACAGGAAATTTTCTAAAATAATCTAATTTTTGGTTTCTAGCAAAATAAAAATCAAAAGCAAATCTAGCAAAATAATGATTGTATTCCTGAGAAAAGTTTCTTCCCTCGATCTCTCTAGTAGCTTAATGGAAAATCACCTGTCTTTAAATTTGTAGTTCTGTGGTTCGATTCTCAGCGCAGCGAAAGGAGATCTTTTTTCAGAAAAAAATTATTCAAAATAATTTTTCTTTCATAGCTCTATCTAGACTGAAAAGACGTTAAATATTTTCTGTTATTCTATAATGATAAAACAGATTTCTGGAAAAATTTGTGTTATACCATTCAGCAAAATAATGCGTGTATTTCTGAAAAAAGTTTCTTTTCTCGATCTCTCTAGTAGCTTAATGGGAGAAAATTTTTTTTTCAGAAAAAAATTATTTAAAATAATTTTTCTTCCATAGCTCTATCTGGTCTGAAAAGACGTTAAATATTTTTTCTTCTTCTTCAATGGTAATACAGATTCATTGAAAAATTTGATTTTTACCATCTAGCAAAATAAAGCGTGTATTTCTGAAAAAAGTTTCTTTTCTCGATCTCTCTAGTAGCTTAATGGGAGAGGACTTTACCGGAAATCAGTAGTTTTGTAGTAAAATTGTTCAATTTTTTAAGCTATTTGAAAATTTTAATTAAAAATTAAAAATTGTTCATATGATTAATTATTATTATTTCAAAAATGTTAGTAACCTAAATTTAAAAGTGTGTTTGATAATATATTTTTAAATTGCTTATATTTTTAATGTCAGAAAATAAAGATGTAGAGATGTAAACTGAAATGTGCGTTTATTGCTAGTTAGGATATAAAATGCCAGGGAGATGAGCGCGCACTTTTCGCGTCTGCATTTACTGCTGGTAATAAAATAATGCGATAATAAGAAATTTTTATGAATAATAATCCATTGTTGCATGTTATCACAAGACAAATATATTTTTATATTCTGCAAACAGAAGATAATATTTTCTAAAATTAAACTTACCGCATGAACGAATACGGAAAGGCAGATCATTGTCACCCGAGTAAAAATATTTCGACTTGGCTAATGTTTATATTATTTATCTTCATCGAATTCATTTTTTTTATTAATACGTCAGACAAAACTTGTTCTTTGAAGCTCACGACATTGCGATATTCGTGCGATGGCTGGTGGAATTCGTGGCCGTGCGGTAGCCGATGAAATTCGTGGCCGTGCGGTAGCCGACGGTGTTCGTTGTCGTGCGGTAGCCAACGGTATTCTTCACCGTGCGGTAGCCAGCAATATTTGTGGCCGTGCGGTAGCCAACGGTATTCGTGACCGTGCGGTAGCCGACAGTCGTGTCTAGAAATGCAACTAGTGTGTCAGTGAATTTTTTTTTGTCGAAAGTTCAACTGCTCGATTGAAATTTAAAATACTCCATTGAAAATTAATTTCGTTTTGGTAGAGAATTAATCTTTTTGGTTAAGAACTTAACTATTTAATTTTGAGAAAAATAATATTCTTGTTTAAAAATCATATTTTTTCGTTAAAAATGTAACCGTTTGGTTGAAAATTAATCTGGTTTGGATTAAAATTCAACTTTTTCGTTGAAAATTATTTTATTTTAATTTAACTGTTTTTTCATATCAAATAAAAATATTCTTTTGACCGAAGTATTAACTATTACATTTTTTATTGAGAATTTATATTTATTGGTTAAAAATAAAAATATCTGGTTGAAATTCTAACTAAATTTGCAAAAAAACATTTTTTTTTTGAAGATTCATTATTTTATTTGAAAATTCATATTTTATTGTTAAAATTGAACCTTTGTGTAGAAAATTTCATATTTTTGGCTTCAAAATTAAACAATTTTGTTAAAAATTAACTTTTTTGTTGAAAATTTATATTTTTGGCTGAAAATTAAAATTCTCAGTTGAAAGTGATACAATTTTTATACAAATTCAACTATTTAGCAGAACATTTAACAGTTCTGTATAAAATAATCTTTGTTGTTGAAAAATTATATTTTCGGGTAGAAAGTTCAACTGTTTTCGAGATAATTCGCCTTTTCCTCTACAAAAATTTAACGACTTTTTTGAAAATTTATGTATTCTTTTGAAAATTCTTTTTTTTTCTAGAACTTTCTGGTGGTAAACACCATCTTTTTGGCTTAAATTTTAAATTTTTTGGTCTTTTTTTTTTGTTAAGAATGCAACTGCTTTGTTGAAAATGCTACTTTTTTGGTTGAATAAAATTTAATTTTTTTGGCTTAGAAATTTAACAATTTAGTTATAATTAATTTTGTTATTGAAAAATTATATTTTGGTCTAAAAATTCAAACATTTGGTTGAAAATGGAACAATTTTTATAAAAATTACAATATTCAGTAGAAAATTTAACTATTCAGAAGAAAATGCAACTATTTTCTAGAAAATTATCTTTTTTGTTTAAAAATTATATTTTCAGGTTGAAAATTCAACTTTTTGTGAATAATTCTCCATTTTCTCTTTAAAATTCAATTATTTTGTGCAAAATTATCTTTTTTTTTTAAATTAGATTTTTGTGTTCAAAATTCAACTTTTTTTGTACATAATTCCCCTTTTTCTCTACAAAATTTAACCATTTTGTTGAAAATGGATTTGGTTCAAGATTCATAATTTAAGTTGAATATTCATATTTTCGGGTTGAAAATTGAACTGTTTTGTACAACATTCCATCTTTCTGGCTCAAAAATTAAACAATTTAGTTGAAAATGAACTTTGTTTTTCAAAATTCATATTTTTGGCTGAAAATTCAAATATTTGAAAATTCAAGAAAAATGCAGAAAAGGAAATATTCGAAATAGAGAATTCACTAAATTGTTATTTATGCAAATTCTATTATCTTTCAATAAAAATTCATATCTTATATATTTTATCTTATTCTATATATTGTGAATTACATTAATTTAATATTCCGCTTCTTCGGGCTTGTATCATATTATATCTTGGTTATTATAATATTACTTTGCTGACACCGTATTATTATGTAATCTCATTATATTATAATATAGTGCTATAATATTATATTAATTACTCTTAGTCTACGACACTCATCAGTATTTAGCCTATTTTGAATTAAAAATGAGAAACTTGTCTCGCTGGAAAAGGAGAGACGAGGAACGGCGCAACACTCACCGTGCAATATTCTGATTGGGTCGCGCGCCTCGCGGAAGAGGCACGGCGCGCCAATCACAACTGTGCCATAGTCTGATTGGGTCGCGCGCCTCACGGGAAAGGCACAGCGCGCCAATCACAACCATGCCATAGTCTGATTGGGTCGCGCGCCTCGCGGAAGAGGCACGGCGCACCAATCACAACCCTGCATTAGTCTGATTGGGTCGTGCGCCCCAAATATCTAGGAGTGGTAAAAATCTAGGGAAGAGTCTCCCGCTACTCCACTCCACTTGTTTTCAATTTAAAAAAATGGGAATTATTCCTGAATTTGGGCAAAACGAATATTATGTTGTTCAAATTCCCTGAAGAATAGGCGATTTAGTGGATCCTCTATCAAAATTGGTACAATCTGGTTAGCATTGTTGCCATTTATGCGTATTTTAACTTTTTCATAATTATTATCAATATCCGCTCTAGGAGCCATGAATGGACACAAATGTCCATTTATAATTATTCCAATTATGTATTCATTTTTTTCATCTGTTCCTATAGGAAAAGCAAATCCGTCTGCTGGCAAATCATGAGTCGCACCTGGATTAAATAAACTTGCGTAATGATGAACATTAACTCGAATTGGAAGAGGATGAACGGCGTCCTCTTTAGGGGGCTTAAATGATTCTGAAAAAATAAATTGATGAATAATTAATTTATTCAAGTACTTATTGATATTATATTTACCAATTGAATGAGGAAAGACCGCCAAAATGAAACACAGCAGACCAATTATGATTCTCATTTTCTTAAATTGAAAGAAACACACTAATGAAGAATTTTCATGAGAACTGATAAAACTTCTTAAAAATGTTTCAGTATTTCATGATACCATATGTACAATTTAGAGTAATTAAAATTACTTATCACGCAATAAAAAAAAAAAAGTCACGTGCGTCCTAAACTATGACCCAAGACAGATTTATGTGTAAACA
>CAKNXH010084278.1:0-12382 GCA_932178445.1 Andricus quercusramuli
TTTTTTTCCCACAAGAATCGAAACACGCGTTATGCACGGATTTGAATATTCTAGTACATCGATAATTTCTCAATCATGAAAAAGCAAATAATTAAATTAACTCACAAACTGTCCACAAGAATATTGAAATCCATGTGTGAAAGACCAATAAATGAACATTTTGACATGTGACCACAACTGTCGTAATTTGTATCATATTAGCTAGAGAAGTGACATTTGGTTAGATATAGTGATTAATTAAATTTAGTTTAGGTTCTATGAATAATGAATAGCCGCGTTATTAAAGTGGCATCAATCACCCAACCCAACTTCGAATTGAGTTTCAAATCCCAATCGATTTCATATCCTTTTCATGAATTTGACAGAGTACTATCGTGAGCGAGAATTAGGGAACCGTTTGATGTGCATTAGGGTGGTTTTTTTTATGCAAATTGATCCCAATACATAAAATATTACTTTATAATAATTATATGTCGAAATAAACTGTTTAAACAATTTATTATTGATCAGAATTCTGACACCCATAATTGTTCAAACAATTTATTGTTTAAATTTTTATTTATGTATCTATTTTCGAAAAATCTTTTCACATAATCTCTTGGGATTGATTTTCAAAAATAAAAAAATATTTTTAAATTTTCCGAGAAAACTTAATTTTTTTCCCCCAAAACTTTTGAAAAATATTTCAAAATCTTAGAAAATCTAAATTTATTTACTCATTTTTCTGAAATCTTTTCTTCTTTTGAATCAAATTTGGATCTTTCAAAATGAATTACATAATAATTACAAATTAAAAAACAAATTATAAAATATACAAAAATGAATACTTTTTTCTTCATTTTAACATTTTTATTGACAACAATTTTTTTTCCTAAAACGGAAAAGTGTAATTAAAAAAAAAATATTGAGTTAAAAGGAAGAAAATTTTGGTATTCAATTTTTTTTTAGTTACTTTTAAAAATTATTGGAAACCCGGAAAAAACCAGAAATTTTTACGCCAACTAAAACCTCTACTCTGGAATTATTATTCAATCATATCAGGCGCTGATTTTATTTCTTGAAAGATTATTTTTAATATCCTTCGGTAGCTTTTGACTAAAACCCAAATTATTTATAAAAATATTTTTTATACAGAAATTACTCTTTGATTTCTGAACTCTCAAGGAATTTAGAATTGGAGGGTATGCTTCATTGAGACATTAAAATTAACTGTTTATGTAATACACTCGAATATAATTATGGCCATTTATATTCATCTTGAAGACACATTATTTAAAGCATCCAGTAAATGCTTTTACCTCTGCTTTAATATTTCGTACGGGTTTGGGTATATGACCTCATAACATCCAAAGCGGACGTAGTAAGTTTCAGATATACTTGATTTCCGACTACTGCACAAAATAATAAATTGATGTTACTCTATGCTACTTGAATATTAAAATTTCACTTCAGAATATGCATATTACGACTGAAAAAATCCAGAAAAGGGAAATATTCGAAGTAGAGAATTCACTAAATTGTTATTTATACAAATTCTATTATTTTTCGATATAACTTACATATTTTATTTTATTCTATATATTGTCAATTACATTAATTTAATATTAGGTTTCATTGGGCAAGTATCATATTATATCTTGGTCATTATAAAATTACTTTGCTGCCACCGTATTATGATGATATCTCATTATATTATAATATAATGCTATAATATTATATTAATTACTCTTAGTCTACGACACTCATCAGTATTTAGCCTATTTTGAATTAAAAATAAGAAACTCGTCACGCTAGAGAAGGAGAGACGAGGAACGGCGCACCACTTACCGTGCAATATTCTGATTGGGTCGCGCGCCTCACGGAAGAGGCAGGGCGCGCCAATCACAACTGTGCCATAGTCTGATTGGGTCGCGCGCCTCACGGGAAAGGCACAGCGCGCCAATCACAACCCTGCCATAGTCTGATTGGGTCGCTCGCCTCACGGAAGAGGCACGGCGCACCAATCACAACCCTGCAATAGTCTGATTGGGTCGCGCGCCTCACGGTAGAGGCACGGCGCGCCAATCACAACGGTGCAATAGTCTGATTGAGTCGCGCGCCCCAAATATCTAGGAGTGGAAAAAATCTAGAGAAGAGTCCCCCGCTTCTCCACTCCACCACAACGTTTGGTTTGAGAAATTGTTTTTGAAAAAATTCCTCTTGATCCAGATACCCCAATTGTACTCAACATTTTTTTAAAGATTCCTAACCAAATTTTTTCCGCACGTGAGTCCATTTAACCTTCACAAAAATTTGTTGATTTCAATTTCGAAAAATGAGAATTATTCCTGAATTTGGGCAAAAGGAATATATTGTTGCCTAAATTCCTTGAAGAATAGGCGATTCAGTGGATCCTCTATCAATATTGGTACAATCTGGTTAGCATTGTTACCATTCATGCGTATTTTAACTTTTTCATAATTATTATCAACATCCGCTCTAGGAGCCATAAATGGACACAATTTTCCATTTATAATTATTCCAATGATGTATTTATTTTCTTCATCTGTTCCTATAGGAAAAGCAGATCCGTCTGCTGGTAAATTATAAGTCGCACCAGGATTAAATAAAGTTGCGTAATGATGAACAGTAACTTGAATCGGAAGAGGATGAACGGCGTTCTCTTTATGTCGCTTAAATGATTCTGCAACAATAAATCAATGGACGATTAATCAAATAATTTTAAACCAAAAACATTGCATGGAATTTCCGTCTTTTCAATTTAATTTCGGAATAATTTCCGAAATGTTAGGAAATATATCAAAAAGATCGGGAGATTCCATAAATTTTCAAATTTGTACGAAATTTTTCCAAGAAATAGTAGGAAATTATTCCATCAAAATGGAAATTTTTTCACTTTTCTTGGAATTTTTTCCAGTCACATTATAAAATGTACATTTCCTACAAAATTAGTTATTTTTCCAATGCACTGCCAATTTTTCCTATAAATTTTTGGAAAATATTCCACAAAAATGGAAATGCATTTTTTTTCGGCATTTTTTCCATTTATATTACGAAACATATTTTTCCTATAAAATTGGAAATTTTCCGCAATTCTTGTCTAATTTTTCCTATAGGGTTTTGGAAGTTATTCCAGCAATATGAAAATCTTTTCACTTTTTTCGGAATTTTTTCCTTTCACATTACAAAATGTACATTTCCTACAAAATTGGCAATTTTTCCCAATGCTTCGCCAATTTTTCCTATACATTTTTAGAAATTATTCCACCAAAATGGAAATTTATTAATATAATAAATAAATATAATATAATATAAAATATTAAAATATTAGGTTAGAAAACTGGTACCGAAGGACTTCTAAAAATATTAATTGAATTTTTTTAGCACTGAATAATATTTTAAAAATCGGTCTCTTACAGTAAAATTTGTCTCATTAGCATAATTCAAACTTGATGCAAGGATGTAAAAGATTCCTTGGTTCGAGACGAATTGATTGACCTGTAATATTATTACATTTCATTAAAGTGTGGGAAAGTTATGGTGTTTCATAATATTTGAAAGGCGGGTTTTCATAGTAAAAATTTTTTCTTCAACATAATTCAAAGTTGATGTCACGATACAAAAGATTCCTTGGTTCAAGACATATCGATTGACCTATAATATTATTACATTTAATTGAAGAGTAGGAAAGTTATGTTAATTCATATATATATTGAAAATGGGTTTTCTATACTAAAACTTATTTCATTAACATAATTAAAAGTTGAAGCATAAACAAAAAGGATATGATGATTCGAGTGGAATTAATTGACCTATAATATTAATACATTTTATGAAAGAGTAAGATAGACATGGTAATTAAAGCATTTTTTAAATCGATTTTCATGGTAAAAATATTTTCATTCTCGTAATTTAAAATTGTTGCGAAAATAGGAAAGTTGTGTTGATTCGAAAAAAATCGATTGACCTATAACACTGATACATTTTATTGAAAAGTAAGGAAGCTATGGCAATGCATAATATTCAAAAATACGGTTTTTTACAGTAAAATTTTTTTCTTCGACATAATTCAAAGTTGATGCATGAATATAAACAATTGCTTGGTTCGCGACGAATCGATTGACCTACAATATTAATACATTTTATTAAGGAGTAGAAGAAGTTATGGTATTTCACGTATTTTTAAAATCAATTTTTATAGTAAGAATTTTCTCATTCTCATAATTTAAAGTTGATGTAAAAATAGAAAATATTTGTTGATTCAAGACGAATCGATTGACCTATAATATTAATACATTTAATCAAAGAGTGAGGAAGGTATGGTCATGCATAATTTTTGAAAAAAAAAAATTTTATAGTAAAACTTTTTTCATTATTATAATTAAAAGTCGATGCAAAAACAGGAAAGATATGTTGATTCGAGACGAATCGATTGACCTACAATATGCACACATTTTATTGAAGATTAGAGAAGTTACGGTATTTTACATATTTTTCAAATCGATTTTTATAGTAAAAATTTTCTCATTCTTATAATTGAAAGTAGAATATATAAGTTTCCTTGTTTTGAGGAGAATCGATTGACCTACAATATTAATACATTTTCTCAAATAGTGTGGAAGTTATGGTATCTTACATATTTTTGAAATCGATTTCGATAGTAAAAATTCTCTCATTATAATAATTTAAGGTTAATGCAAGAATAGAAGAGTTGTGTTAATTCAAGATGAATTGATTGACCTATAACATAGGCTTCTTTTTATTGAAGGCTAGGGAAGCTATAGTAATGCATAATAATCGAAAATACAGTTTTTTATAGTAAAACTTTTTTCTTCAACATCATTCAAAGATGATGCAAAAACATAAAAGATTCCTTGGCTTAAGACGAATCGATTGACCTACAATTTGAACGAATTCTATCAAGAAGTAGAGAAGTTATGGTATTTTACATATTTTTAAAATCGATTTTCATAGTAAAAATCTTATCATTCTTATAATTGAAAGTTGATGTGAGGATAAAAAAGTTATCTTGATTCAAGAAAAATCGATTGACCTATATTATTATTACATTTCATTGAAGAGTAGGAAAGTTATAACAATTTATATATTTTGAAACTCGATTTCTTATAGTACAACTTTTTTCATCAACATAATTCAAAGTTGATGCGTGGATTGAAAAGTTGTGTTGAATCGAGTCGAATCGATTGACCTATAATATCAATACATTTCATGTAAGAATAAGGAAGCAATGGTAATGCATAATATTTGAAAATACGGTTTTTTATAATACATTTTTTCAACCTAATTCAAAGTTGATGGGAGAATATATGAGATTCCTTGTTCTAATGAGAATCGATGGACCTACAACATTAATAAATTTTCTCAAATAGTGTGTAAGTTATGGTATCTTACATATTTGAAATCGATTTCGATAGTAAAAATTCCCTCAGTATAATAATTTAAGGTTGATGGGAGAATATAAAAGTTGTGTTGATTAAAGATGAATGGATTGACCTACAATATGAAAACATTTTATCAAAGAGCAGAGGAGTTATGTTATTTTACATATTTTTAAAATCGATTTTCATAGTAAAAATCTTGTCATTCTTATAATTAAAAGTTGATGCGAGGATAAAAAAGTTATCTTGATTCGAGACAAATCGATTGACCTATAATATTATTACATTTCATTGAAAACTAGGAAATTTATGGTGATTTATATATT
Source organism: Andricus quercusramuli (assembly GCA_932178445.1). NCBI lineage: Eukaryota > Metazoa > Arthropoda > Insecta > Hymenoptera > Cynipidae > Andricus > Andricus quercusramuli. The sequence goes on from CAKNXH010084278.1 coordinate 5,726, forward strand.
TTAAAACTCGGTTTCTTATAGTACAACTTTTTGCATTAAAATAATTTCAGGTTGATGCAAAAACATAGCAAATTTGTTGATTTGAGTTGAATTGATTGACCTATAATATCAATACATTTGATGGAAGAATAAGGAAGCAATGGTAATGCATAATATTTGAAAATACGGTTTTTTATAATAAAACATTTTTTTTCAACATAATTCAAAGTTGTTGCGAGAATACAAAAGATTCCTTATTTTGAGGAGAATCGATTGACCTACAATATCAATACATTTTATCGAATAGTGGGGAAGTGATTGTATTTTATAGATTTTTCAAATCGATTTTTATAGTGAAAATTTTCTCATTCTCATAATTTAAAGTTGATGCGAGAATGAAAAAGTTTTAGAAATATGTATTTATTAATTACTTATTTATTTAGTTATTAGTTTAGTAAGTAATTATTTATTTGCTTTAGTCTGAAAAAAATTGCTTTCAACATTCGTGTTTCTCAATATGAACCAATTACGGTTCATTCAAAATTTGCATCTGAAAATTCTTCAATTTTCGCGATTTTCGATTAAAAATTATTTTGTTATTAGGATTTACATTTAAATATTCAATAGCTTGGAATGTTTCTAGTTCAAAATCATAAGATTCCTAAATTATTTTTCAAATTGATTCATTTTTTATTTTCTTCAGTCTTGAAGATGTTGTTACATAATTCATGTATGGCCCCCTAAGTAGTACTTCACAATTTAAAAAAATGCGATTCCGGTTTTACGCTTTCTCGACAATAATCGTAGTCTTAGTAGAAAAGTTGTTGGCTCTACTCCAGTTTGAGAAGTTAAACATTAAATCGAACAGGCAGCTGAATTTATTATTCAAAACGAAAACTTGGAGAATAAACGAGATTTTATGCATTTTATTCTTAACTGCTGGCTCATTCAAATCTCTTTTTTTGCACTGAATTTATCTCCATACGTATTCAGTTCCTATATTCTGCGGACATCTTTCTCTTTTTATTGATATTAAATACATTTATGAGGTGATATACATCTTCAATATATAAAATAAACATTTTTTAATTTTTTTTTCAAACTTGCCTTTCAGTATATGTAGACTCTTTTTTCGTTTCATTTCCGAATAAAAAAGGTTTCAATATTACAAATTGAACGGATCTGTTAAAATATTAAATTCATTTAACATGCGGTAACTTGATTTGGTCGCGCGACCGAACAGTAGTCAGGGCGCACCAACCACAGGTAGTACAATCTCCCGATTGGTTCGCGCGCCCGCGGCACGGGTATCGCGCGCCAATCACAGGCGTGGAAGTTCCCGGACTGAAACGCGCACTACACACAACAAATATCAATATTCAGCATGGGTTCTTTAACGTCTTATAATAGGATACATTTTGTAACAATATTTTTATGGTAATATTATATTTTTTATGATAGTACTATTATATATTTGATTATTATCACTACTCCTTTCCTCACCGAGCAAGTCACGCCTACCCCGAAAGGGAAATGGCTTACTGGTATATAAATAATGATTATGGTATTATATATATTATCAGCATAATATTATTTACTGAAAATTATATTGCTAATAAAAATATTTTGTAATTATGATAATAATCAATAAGGACATATAATCTTTTATTATTGGATATTAATGGATAATAGTATGATCGACGGTATTATTATGTCCAAAGAAAATGATGAAGAAGGTGATTTCTAATTGGTCCGCACGCCCCAAGCCATGGTAACGCGCACCAATCACGAGCGAGGGTGTGTCGCGGACTACTGGATCAATATCAACCTTACTAAAAGGTGGTCCAATTTTTTTTTTAAAAAAGCACCACTGGACAGTTTTTCTGGTTTCCAAATAACTTCTGATTTTTTTGCCAGTATTAACAAAGATGTAGACTCCCCCTTGAATTTTAATTCAAAGACGGAGAATTTTCGTAAATAATTATAATTTTCATATTGACACAAAATTTTAGGGAAAAGTTAATATTTTGAGTAAAAAAATTATAATTTTGAGTTAAGGACAGGGTATTTCAGTAAAATAATTTAATTTTGACAATCGGGGCAGGGAATTCCCGTACAGAATTCTAGTTTTGACTTTTAAGCGGGGACAGGAATTTTTGTACAGAATTCTAATTTTCACTTTTTTGACATGAAATTTTTTGAAATAAATATAATTTTGACTTTGGGACAGGAAATTTCAGGAAAAAAATATAATTTTTAGTTTGGGACAGAAAATTTAAGTTAAGAAAAATAATTTTGACAATTGGGTCAGGGAATTTTTGTAAAGAATTTTTATTTTGACTTTTGAATAAGCAATTTCGTAAATAATTGCAATTTTTACTTTGTGAGATGAAATTTTTCGAAAATATATAATTTTGAGTTTGAGACAGAAAATGTCAATGAAGAAATATAATTATGATAATCGGGGCAGAGAATTCCCGTGAAGATTTTAATTTTGAATTTTCAAAAGGGAATTTTGCAAAGAATTATAATTTTTTCTTCGTGACAGGAAATTTTCTAAAATAATCTAATTTTTGGTTTCTAGCAAAATAAAAATCAAAAGCAAATCTAGCAAAATAATGATTGTATTCCTGAGAAAAGTTTCTTACCTCGATCTCTCTAGTAGCTTAATGGAAAATAACCTGTCTATAAATTTGTAGTTCTGTGGTCCGATTCTCAGCGGAGCGAAAGGAGATCTTTTTTCAGAAAAAAATTATTCAAAATAATTTTTCTTTCATAGCTCTATCTAGACTGAAAAGACGTTAAATATTTTCTGTTATTCTATAATGATAAAACAGATTTCTGGAAAAATTTGTGTTATACCATTCAGCAAAATAATGCGTGTATTTCTGAAAAAAGTTTCTTTTCTCGATCTCTCTAGTAGCTTAATGGGAGAAAATTTTTTTTTCAGAAAAAAATTATTTAAAATAATTTTTCTTCCATAGCTCTATCTGGTCTGAAAAGACGTTAAATATTTTTTCTTCTTCTTCAATGGTAATACAGATTCATTGAAAAATTTGATTTTTACCATCTAGCAAAATAAAGCGTGTATTTCTGAAAAAAGTTTCTTTTCTCGATCTCTCTAGTAGCTTAATGGGAGAGGACTTTACCGGAAATCAGTAGTTTTGTAGTAAAATTGTTCAATTTTTTAAGCTATTTGAAAATTTTAATTAAAAATTAAAAATTGTTCATATGATTAATTATTATTATTTCAAAAATGTTAGTAACCTAAATTTAAAAGTGTGTTTGATAATATATTTTTAAATTGCTTATATTTTTAATGTCAGAAAATAAAGATGTAGAGATGTAAACTGAAATGTGCGTTTATTGCTAGTTAGGATATAAAATGCCAGGGAGATGAGCGCGCACTTTTCGCGTCTGCATTTACTGCTAGTAATAAAATAATGCGATAATAAGAAATTTTTATGAATAATAATCCATTGTTGCATGTTATCACAAGACAAATATATTTTTATATTCTGCAAACAGAAGATAATATTTTCTAAAATTAAACTTACCGCATGAACGAATACGGAAAGGCAGATCATTGTCACCCGAGTAAAAATATTTCGACTTGGCTAATGTTTATATTATTTATCTTCATCGAATTCATTTTTTTTATTAATACGTCAGACAAAACTTGTTCTTTGAAGCTCACGACATTGCGATATTCGTGCGATGGCTGGTGGAATTCGTGGCCGTGCGGTAGCCGATGAAATTCGTGGCCGTGCGGTAGCCGACGGTGTTCGTTGTCGTGCGGTAGCCAACGGTATTCTTCACCGTGCGGTAGCCAGCAATATTTGTGGCCGTGCGGTAGCCAACGGTATTCGTGACCGTGCGGTAGCCGACAGTCGTGTCTAGAAATGCAACTAGTGTGTCAGTGAATTTTTTTTTGTCGAAAGTTCAACTGCTCGATTGAAATTTAAAATACTCCATTGAAAATTAATTTCGTTTTGGTAGAGAATTAATCTTTTTGGTTAAGAACTTAACTATTTAATTTTGAGAAAAATAATATTCTTGTTTAAAAATCATATTTTTTCGTTAAAAATGTAACCGTTTGGTTGAAAATTAATCTGGTTTGGATTAAAATTCAACTTTTTCGTTGAAAATTATTTTATTTTAATTTAACTGTTTTTTCATATCAAATAAAAATATTCTTTTGACCGAAGTATTAACTATTACATTTTTTATTGAGAATTTATATTTATTGGTTAAAAATAAAAATATCTGGTTGAAATTCTAACTAAATTTGCAAAAAAACATTTTTTTTTTGAAGATTCATTATTTTATTTGAAAATTCATATTTTATTGTTAAAATTGAACCTTTGTGTAGAAAATTTCATATTTTTGGCTTCAAAATTAAACAATTTTGTTAAAAATTAACTTTTTTGTTGAAAATTTATATTTTTGGCTGAAAATTAAAATTCTCAGTTGAAAGTGATACAATTTTTATACAAATTCAACTATTTAGCAGAACATTTAACAGTTCTGTATAAAATAATCTTTGTTGTTGAAAAATTATATTTTCGGGTAGAAAGTTCAACTGTTTTCGAGATAATTCGCCTTTTCCTCTACAAAAATTTAACGACTTTTTTGAAAATTTATGTATTCTTTTGAAAATTCTTTTTTTTTCTAGAACTTTCTGGTGGTAAACACCATCTTTTTGGCTTAAATTTTAAATTTTTTGGTCTTTTTTTTTTGTTAAGAATGCAACTGCTTTGTTGAAAATGCTACTTTTGTGGTTGAATAAAATTTAATTTTTTTGGCTTAGAAATTTAACAATTTAGTTATAATTAATTTTGTTATTGAAAAATTATATTTTGGTCTAAAAATTCAAACATTTGGTTGAAAATGGAACAATTTTTATAAAAATTACAATATTCAGTAGAAAATTTAACTATTCAGAAGAAAATGCAACTATTTTCTAGAAAATTATCTTTTTTGTTTAAAAATTATATTTTCAGGTTGAAAATTCAACTTTTTGTGAATAATTCTCCATTTTCTCTTTAAAATTCAATTATTTTGTGCAAAATTATCTTTTTTTTTTAAATTAGATTTTTGTGTTCAAAATTCAACTTTTTTTGTACATAATTCCCCTTTTTCTCTACAAAATTTAACCATTTTGTTGAAAATGGATTTGGTTCAAGATTCATAATTTAAGTTGAATATTCATATTTTCGGGTTGAAAATTGAACTGTTTTGTACAACATTCCATCTTTCTGGCTCAAAAATTAAACAATTTAGTTGAAAATGAACTTTGTTTTTCAAAATTCATATTTTTGGCTGAAAATTCAAATATTTGAAAATTCAAGAAAAATGCAGAAAAGGAAATATTCGAAATAGAGAATTCACTAAATTGTTATTTATGCAAATTCTATTATCTTTCAATAAAAATTCATATCTTATATATTTTATCTTATTCTATATATTGTGAATTACATTAATTTAATATTCCGCTTCTTCGGGCTTGTATCATATTATATCTTGGTTATTATAATATTACTTTGCTGACACCGTATTATTATGTAATCTCATTATATTATAATATAGTGCTATAATATTATATTAATTACTCTTAGTCTACGACACTCATCAGTATTTAGCCTATTTTGAATTAAAAATGAGAAACTTGTCTCGCTGGAAAAGGAGAGACGAGGAACGGCGCAACACTCACCGTGCAATATTCTGATTGGGTCGCGCGCCTCGCGGAAGAGGCACGGCGCGCCAATCACAACTGTGCCATAGTCTGATTGGGTCGCGCGCCTCACGGGAAAGGCACAGCGCGCCAATCACAACCATGCCATAGTCTGATTGGGTCGCGCGCCTCGCGGAAGAGGCACGGCGCACCAATCACAACCCTGCATTAGTCTGATTGGGTCGTGCGCCCCAAATATCTAGGAGTGGTAAAAATCTAGGGAAGAGTCTCCCGCTACTCCACTCCACTTGTTTTCAATTTAAAAAAATGGGAATTATTCCTGAATTTGGGCAAAACGAATATTATGTTGTTCAAATTCCCTGAAGAATAGGCGATTTAGTGGATCCTCTATCAAAATTGGTACAATCTGGTTAGCATTGTTGCCATTTATGCGTATTTTAACTTTTTCATAATTATTATCAATATCCGCTCTAGAAGCCATGAATGGACACAAATGTCCATTTATAATTATTCCAATTATGTATTCATTTTTTTCATCTGTTCCTATAGGAAAAGCAAATCCGTCTGCTGGCAAATCATGAGTCGCACCTGGATTAAATAAACTTGCGTAATGATGAACATTAACTCGAATTGGAAGAGGATGAACGGCGTCCTCTTTAGGGGGCTTAAATGATTCTGAAAAAATAAATTGATGAATAATTAATTTATTCAAGTACTTATTGATATTATATTTACCAATTGAATGAGGAAAGACCGCCAAAATGAAACACAGCAGACCAATTATGATTCTCATTTTCTTAAATTGAAAGAAACACACTAATGAAGAATTTTCATGAGAACTGATAAAACTTCTTAAAAATGTTTCAGTATTTCATGATACCATATGTACAATTTAGAGTAATTAAAATTACTTATCACGCAATAAAAAAAAAAAAGTCACGTGCGTCCTAAACTATGACCCAAGACAGATTTATGTGTAAACA